>QVNV01016824.1:0-10997 GCA_014825455.1 Pseudomyrmex pallidus | reverse complement strand
CGACTCAGAATAACCCCTTCTACCTGTCTACGAGCGGTGAGACGGACTTTCTGGGACACCCTGTATATATATATATATAAGCAAGACGATCTCGGTGCATCCTCGTACATCCTCGGCAGGAATTTTTCGCGCTCGATCGAGAACGCGCGGACGATCGAGGCGTCGTCTCTGCTGCGGTTAACTGTCGGCGTTACTTATTTTTTATTCTCTTGAATATCATAGCGGATGCAGAACACCTGCATCCAGGCTCGCGGCCTTATGCGCGCGAGCATTCGCTAACGAGGAATCACGCAAAACTGAACAGATGGGCAGTATCATTCCTGCATTTTCTTTTTTCCACTCCCCTCGTTAACTCTTTCTTTTTTTTTTATCCACTTTCGAGGAAACCGTTCACCAATTAACTATAACTGGACGGACGCGAACGTTACGCGCGGCGGAGGCGGCAGCGGCTGTGCATATACACATGTGTAGGTACGCCTTTCTTCTTTACTCTCTCACTTTCCTTTTTTGCTGTCGCAAGTGTAATGTTATTTATGGGAATTCTGGGCAGCGAGAATTGCGAAAAAAAAAACAAGCTTCCTGACGTTTTATTATTTATTTCCTCTCATCCTCATTGTTTTGTAGATTAAATTCGCGATAAATAAACGTGCGATAATTATATTGCGAACGTTTCTCTATTTTTTTTTTTTTTTTAAGTATGTCATCATTTTTATACGCGGAAAATATGAAGTATGGAAGTAAAACGCATTTTCGCATAAAGAGATAACGGAACAAAGAAATAGCCGATCGGGAAGAAACTCGTTGTGCGCAATGTCTATTACGAATTTCAACAAATAAATGCGCAACGCAATTGACGATGCGTGACTTACAGCATCGTGATCGCTGGCCTCGTGAGTTAACGCTTCTCTGGTTTCGTTGTGAGAGTTATCGTCCTCATCGGGTCCTGATCCGCTGCCCGCCCAATACTCCTCGGTAGTGTCATCGACAACCGAGTCCTCGGAAACTCCGTCCGTTTCCGTGTTGGTCGCCTTTGTGAGACAAAGTCATCTTGAGTTTTTTCTTGCGAGATATAAAATCAATCACTGCAAACGAGAAATATTTACCTGACATCTCAACGTGACCGTCAGCATCCACATCGCGACGTATCTGTAACAAAAATTATGTAATTTCAATTTAAACGATAGAAATTTCCGAAAAACCGCGTGTGTAAATAAAAAAATTTATTCGTGAAGTGTATCAAGATAATTTTTATCGGGGCATTGCGTCCAAGAATTACGGTTTACATCGAGAGAGCGACCAAGGTCGATTATGAAGGCCGTTACATAAAAGGCCATTGCCTTCGTCTCCGTTTCTTGTTGAAAGAAACCATCGTCGCAATAAAAAAAATAAAAAAAAAAAAAAAAATTACTGGCGGCATGTTCTCGTTTTAAAAAGTAACAGCTCGAGAGTAATTGCGAAGTGTTACAAGCGCGCCGAAATAAAATCGCCGGGACGTGACTAACAACAAGCGAGGCACGGAGAAAAGGACGACTTTTTGTGGATATCTCCGGCGAGATATATATCGCGCGCGGTATGGGAAACTGAAGTGACACGGATCGCGCATAGCACGGTCGGTTGTATAGAATAAGAACATCGCGGAGAGATGACCAACAAACACGTTCGCGTGGTTCTTCTTGTTTCCACGTTTTCTCTTTCTTCTTCGCGGTCCGCACTATGATCTAGGATATATGACTCATCTCTCTTCGCCCTCGCATCCTGCATCGCGCTTACACGTGAATCTCGAGTGGAGTTTCTTGCCTCCTTGCGTTTTTTTGCCAGCCGTTTAAAACTGCAATGGACGGACTTTTTCGGTATGATTCGCCGAGCCGCGGCTCGTGCGGCTATTCGCACGCACATGCGAGCAGCGACCGCGCCCGCATCGATCCGCATCTTCTGCTGGATCATCCAACTGAGTTCACGGTTGATTGTACTGTTTTTTTTCCTTTTATATATATATATGTATATATATATATACATACATATATATTTATATACAAGTCGTTTCTAATTATCTTTATAGTTCATCGCAGCTCGTGAGAACTTTACGCAAAAGTGTCTACGTAATGTAGAACTCTGTTGCGTCATAAAAGAGTTGGAAGAAAATTTTTACATTTAATCTTGTGTTCGAGCAATTTGTTTCTTCAATATTATTTTTATTTTACATTTCCAAGAAGATTGTGTACAAACGTAATGCCTGAACACGAAAAGTATCTTTCAGATGATTCAAATCTCTGCCAAGATGTGCCTATTTTATTTATCTGATCGCATTTTTATCACGAAGTGTTCTCATCTCGAAGGGGACCACAGAACGCTTCTCACATACTGAGTAGCGAGACTTCGTAGACAGCACATGTCTCACGTGAGTCATACCGAGGCTTTCATCACGATTAAACTTTGCGTTGACCATGACTTGACTGGTTTATTTTTGGAACGGTAAAACAATGATTATCTTTTCACGGTCGTGTCGCAAATAATTTTTGCGCGAAGTTTGTCATCAGTTGTTATCAGTGCTGTTCAATCGTCCGCACACCCCTCCCTCTTTCTCGCAATTTTCCCAGGGTCGCGGGAATTGGCTGACCGCGGTTTTCCGAGACGCTTATCGCTGGAACTTTAGAGCGCGTATTACTTGCGTTATAAAACGGTCGAGCGGACAGTTCGCTGTTTCCATCTAGACGGTTAGGCAGTCGTTCAAACAAAAAGAAATGCTTCCCGCACGCTAGATACGCTAGAAGTCGTTTGAGAAAATTACCTGCATCAGGTCAGAGCGCGCCGCGTACTGTATATATGAGATATTAAATAACACAGCAAATTGCAACGATAATATGCCGAAATTTAAATGCGCGTTTAAAGTTACTTACGAAGAAAACGGTAATATTGATAAGCATTTTACAATTACGATAGATTTTTTATTTCTTTATTAATACAATTGAGTAATATCTTTACTCATAACTATGTTCATATAAACAGTGTTAAATAAAAGTTATTATTAGGTATTTGTGAGAACGTCTAAAAACCAAAAATAATAAAAAAATTTAACCACATCTTTGAGATATACTTCGGATAACTACTTTTTTTTTAATCGGTTCTTCTTTTTTCTAATTATGCTGCATATGTAATTTTATTATAAATATAAGACATGTTAGCTATATATAACGTGATAACTATAACACGATAACTATAACATCGCGATATATATATAACACGATAACTATAACGCGATAACATGATACTCATTAAACTTATCTGAAAAAAAAAATAATAATAATCGGATACAATACAACCTCGTCATTTTCACATTGAACAAAAAAAAAGAACAAAACAAATAAAAATAGACACGTACGCATCTGCAACGCTCGAACGATTAAACGATAATTATCACCGCGTAACGGTTTGCATCGCCAATTCGTCTTCTTCTGCAATATGTTAGACGATGTCACGGATGATGCGTTGATAGCCATTCCAGAGAATGTTGCCCCCACGTAAGACGATTATATATAAATAACTCGAGGAATATTAAAGGAGAAATTATTCTAAGCGGAATTCGAGTCGTCGCGATTAGATCGGTTGTCAACGAGATGATGCGACGGACGTAATTATGATAATTAATTTATATATCGTCGCGCCGAGAAAGAGAGACTTAATTACTCTCTCGCGACGATTGCGCAATTCACTTCTGTTTATCGCTTTTTCGTCGCGAAGCACGATCTTTCACGATCGGGAAAATTGTATTCAATTTCGCTTGCTCAAACTTTACGAGTGTGTCGTTTATTAAAGAAACATATTACGCGGTGTCTTACAAGACATTTCTACGCGTCCACGCAGTCACTTAAACGTTGCCTACTAAGTGCTTCGACTACAAGTTCCCGATTAACTAACTGCGTGACGCAAACTTGTCTTGAGCGCGAAAGCTCAACCTTGGCGCCATTGAACAGGTTGGATCCTGTATCTATTCCGGATTTATAAATTGCGCGCAATTCTTTCCAAAAATAAATTTGAAAAACATTCGCGCGAAGGTATAAATTCCGATCAATACATTTTTTTTTTTTTATCCACACGCTGAGTAAATTATCAAAAGTCAGCAATCTTCCTCAAGCTGTTTCCTCGATACAGCTGTTAAATGCGATTCGTTCTCTCACTGAAGCGGCAACGCCAGGTAATTCCTCATTCACGATGTGTTTGCGCTTCGCGTTACAGAAACAATCAATAATCCTATCGCCGATACACATCGTCGCGGCGCGCAAACGAGCGCGTTCCGCAACGTTCCCACGTCTCACCCATCTGCTCTCGATCGAGAGCTTCGTGCCCAAGGAGCGCGCATCCATCCGCGCCCGTCCATCGCCGCGGACGGCGCGCATCGTATGTAGAATTAATTAATCGCCGGTCGAGCGCATTGGCAGCGATCGATAATTTCGCGAAACGTCCCGCGGGCAGCACTCACGAGTGCGTTTGATGCAATTATTAATCGCTGCAGCCGCGGTAAATGGAACGGAAGGTGTTAGGCGTGGGATGCGAGCGCGCGCACTTGCTCTGGCTCGGACAGAAACGCGGATCGCTCTCTTCGCGTATCCTTACACGATGATGATGGCCGTTAATCACGCGGCGCCGCGCGCGCACGCAGGATTCATAGATGCCGAGGTAGAGATAAGAGCGCGCGACTTCACGATGTGACGTGCTGCAAGCACCGCGCGGCGATGTGCGTCTCCACCACCGTGGATTACCGCACGTACACCGTGGATTACATGCGCCGTAGGAAGACGACACCGGAGCGAACGATCGCCTCGAACGACACCGGTGCGTGCAATTAAACCTGCTGTCCGCTTTTTCAGAAGACGCTGCTCTCTCTTTATCTCTCTCTCTCTCTCTCTCTGGTGCGTGTAACACGTCTCGCGATCGCGTTTTTTTTTAATACGGATAATCAGCCTCAACGGAATTTCAAGTCACTCTTGAATGTGTAATCATCGAGTACCGCGTTCTTATTTCGCGCCACGTTGTAGGTAATGTGTCGATTATTTAAAACGCGTGCGGAAAACGAGTATGTATGTACAGTGAAGGAAAAAAAATCGATAAACACAAGTTCAGGGAAACTAGAAGATTTTTTTTATATACATATAAATATAACGGAATTGTATATAATTTGAAAACATAATTTATGCGAATAATATACGTGCGAGATCGTTACGCGAGTAATATGCGCAAGTCGTCCGTAACGCTTCCGATATATGTATATATAGACGCAATTAAATTTTTCAGAGAACTTTTATCGAAATCGTCTTTTCAATATATTGCAGAGTAATCTCAATTAACGCGGCTACATTCCCGGTAAATAATATTTCGTCTGTTATAAAAAGAAGTACAGTTGGAATTATATATATATATATACGGCTGTGAACTCTCAATGAACGGTTCAATGCGCGCGCAACATGTGCATATAATGGAGCAATAAGACCAGCAGCAGCGCGAACGGATGTTTGCAAACATTCATAAATTACACGTATGTTTGTTCCGCGGGGGGGAGGAGAAAAAATTCTCTTAATACGGTTGCGCGCATCAATCACTCAAGTGAGATGCGCGCTATTTTCGCTTCGCGTGCGATACGGTATCGCGAAATGAAAGAACGGTGTGTGGTGGGTGATCGCTCCCGGGTCTTGCCACCGTAAAACGGAAATATTTATAGATTTTCCAAAGATTACATCCCGCGCGCGCGATGTATGTGTCGGCCGGGGCAAACCCATCAACGATTCCAGTCTCGTGTTATTCGCGTCCGAAATAAAACACCGTCGAGAGAGAGATATCGCAATTTCAAGCGCATCTCCCTAAGTACATACGCGAAGCCGCAAGTCACGCGCGAAGCGTAACTCGCGTATCGACCGAACGGGAGAGATCCATTACCGAGGAATTGAAACCGGACAGGATTTTGACGAGTCTCTTTTTGCGACATCAAAGAGATCGTTCTTTACATCCTACAATTGTCTCTTATCGTGCGAATAAACGTGTATCTGAGAGTATCAGTTCATTTGTTATATTCCTTTGTCCAACAATTATCGTCAAACTCACCGAACTACTTCCGCGCGTATTTTACTTGTTTTTTTTTTTTAATTTCACGGATCGTCCGAGGAACGCCGTATTTTGCCGCTCGTCCGTTGGAGAATTACGTCGTTGGCGAAGTGAAATGAACCGATGCACGAGATGCCCGCGAGGATCTCCACCTGATTCCCCGCTACATCGCCATCGTCTTTCAATTCCGTTACCCACCGACAGGCAAGGAAAGCATTTTTATTCAACCCGCGACGCGCGGCTTGTCCCGACCTGCGCTTCTGCACAGACCTTCGTCGGTCGCCTTTCCTCCGGGCGAAAGCGCGTGGAAAACTGCGAGCTGGAGTCTCGCTGCGTAATTACGCGCTGTCATCGTCGTTTGCTTCGCCCGCGCTCGTCTCGGTTCGCTCGTGGTGAACTCGCGTGATATTTTTCGCCTCGTCGAGAGGCTTCGTTAACCCTGAAGTATATCATAATGGAGTTGAACTCGTATCTTTTCACGAGGGTAGTTTCGACCGTCCTGCTTGTTAGTCGCGTACGCGCGAGCTTTAACACCATAGTTCCTCTCAAGGTGACGGTTAAGAGGATCGCTCGCGGCTCGTCTCCCTCTTCTCTCTGTGTCTACGAGAACCGAGAGGCTGTGAGAAACGCCGGGTCAGTCGACCGAGGCACGAATTTCTCGCCGCACGGCGACAAAGAGGAGGCTCGAGCTCTCTCGCGGCAACCCTCAACACGGACTGCGGTTAACCTTTTAAAAATGGAGCACTTCGCGGGCGTAATCTTCTGAACAAGCCAGCCGTGTCGGAATAATATTTACGACGACATACATCACGACGTAATGCGCGTGTACCAACCCCGATGTTTTACACACACACACACTCTTCTCTTGTTAAAAAAAAAGCGATCTCTTCTGCTCTTTGTTTAACTCGTGCAACGATATTAATATTTTTGCACAACGGATGAGAAACACATCATATATTTTAACGCGATACGTTCTCGGAAATGAAATTGAATAAAAAGTGCGAAAAATATCTTCCGAAGAAGTTAAACACTTGTGTACCCCCCCCCTCCCCGTCTGCGATCGATAAACGGTAATTAATTAGCGGAATTGACGGAAATTAACTGTGCCGCTTCCGCAGGCGTTGAACTAAATGAATATGAGAACCGCACGATCAGATATTGTTGGGATGACGCACAAATTTCACGCCGCGGTGAGCGGGAATGTAAAAAGAGCCCGTCGGCACGTTTTAATCGACGCGAGCCCCATGCGTCCGGGAAAGGAAAAACGGCGGAAAAACACAATTCCCCGCCGAGCAGTTCCCCAACCGTATCTGTGAGTGTTCTTCTTCGATACATCATCGTACATCATCGATTCGCGCGCGTCTGGCTTTATGAGCCGACAATTTGCCGCGCGGCGCAAGAACGGCTCTATGTTTACGCTGCTGTCATCGACCGCTAAACCTTCGATCGTTCGCGGAAGTATATACACATTCGCGTTACGTTATAATTGCACGCGATACGAGAGACGACGACGATCGTTTTGCAAAGAGTTGATACGGAGGTAATTTTTACGTGACACCGAGAAGTTGTTTGGATGAATCCTTAGATTCTCTCGCGAAGAGATCGCCCAAGGCGATCGATCCGTTCGCGCGTTTCCTCGTGTCTTGACGTCCTAATCATCGCGTGCGCGCCGCCTTGTCCGCATGCAAATCGTCGAACGAGAGAGAAAGAGAGAAACGTCGTTATTTACTTTAATCTTGTAAAGGAACGAAGCGCCGACTCATTCGATTGCTCGTACTACGCGCTGTCATATAACAAGGCGCAAGATATACGAGCCGACGTACTCTATTTACCGGTGATATAAGAATGTCGATAAACACAGTTTCCGAGTGATCATTCGGAAGAAACGAGTCCTTCTCCAGTAGCCCGTAATCGATTTGAAAAGTAAACACTTGCCGCGGTTTGTTACGTGTGTGTGTGTGTGTATAAAGAAATAAAGTAGCGCTCCATTTACCACGTAACACAGGTATTTCTGCGGTATTCTTATTATCTGCGCGTATGTGTGTGTAATAAGAATAACGTGTGTGTGTGTTATTCATTTTGTAGTTTTTCGTTGAGAATCTCTCTCTATCTGAACGATGAGAGATAAAAATTATTGCTCAATGTGCATATATAAATAAAAATAAAAATAAAAATATACAATACAAATATATAAAAGTATATTTTGAAGAAAAAATTCTGACATTTGTGCGTATTTCGTTGCGTAAATGTTGCAGGAATTTCTCAGTTCCGAAGGCGCTAATGTGAAACAGATGTCTGATAAATAAGTAACACTTTTATTGCACAACGTAATACGCGGCTTAATTGAGCTCAAATTAATGACGATCGGATTACCCGATCGAGACTCGTCGTGTAACGCCCGATGAATCTTCTCGCTCGATAACTTCCGGTCATTCGCATCTCGGTTGCACCGATATTTCCCACGGGCGAAGAAAGACGATTAATAATTAAAAAAAAAAAGGGCCATTGGGCTAATTATCTTCTGTATATATATATATATACTCTCTTTCGCGAATGAACATTGCCGCGGAGTTTCTTCCGCGGATCTCTGATTTCCCGCTGGGAACGGGACGGATCTCATTTGCCCCGCTTGTGCCCCTCATCGAGATGAAATGTTTATTCGCTCGCTCGGTTACGCGCGCGCGAGTAGCATAAAGTCGCGGCGGCGCATCGTCGACAATTAGCCGGGCTGCTCGCTCAGCCGGCGCAGCCAGTGAACCCGAAGCTGTGTGAGAAACCCGAGAAAGAGTCTCAGTCTCCGACCTGGACTCAAATTTCCCCGGCCGGTCGCGGTCAGACTCCGCGACGTTGTTCGTACCGACGACATTACGATCGGCGCGAAGTTGCGGTTAGCCCCTTCTCGAAACTCGCGCGCGGCTAAACCGTCTCTATAGCCTACCACCTACCTGCCTACCTACCTGCTCGGGGAACTGGAAAGAGCATCTGCCACTATCTAACGGTATGCCGTGCGATATTTAGCTTTAAAGTTATGAAACCCGCCGTATCACGAGCGCGCAGCTTCCGATCCACCACCGGCGAGCGAGAACGCGCGCGCGGCGGTTTTATTTGTAACGCGTTCCCAGATAACCGAGAGATGGTACAGGCGATTAAACTACTACGGGGCGATGACTCATCGCGCAACGGTCACTAATTACGTTTGACGCAAATGTTTTCATGTGTATTTTCAATCTTACAAGTACGACGTTGTTTTACGACCGGTTACCTCTCGCCATACACAGAGAGAGAGAGAGAGTAGGTACATATCGCTATCTTTGCGATGAGAGAGCGTCCTGGCATAGCATTATAACGTATACCACTCTTTAGATTGTCATGTTGCGCGCGATGCATACTTTTGCATCTGTAGGAAAACAGCCGCGAGCTGCTGCTCTCCGATGATGCACCTTCGAAGATTCGCGGAGATTCTCCTGGAGCTGGTATCTCCGATCGAGAAATAAGAGTGTTTCCCCACCTCGTTCGATCTTTGAAGCGTCTCTTCTTTGCTTTCCTTTGCTCCTTGAGAATATAAAGAAAAAAGTGCGGAATCAGTTAGGTCTCTTGGTTTTGCGCCTCGATCTCGCGACGGCGGAACAAACAAACAAGAAAAAGTACAAAATAAGAAACTTGAAATTGAATCGCGTTCTAATGAAGCAAGCGATACCGCTTGCAGGATCATGTCTTAATTACACACCGCGGTGATAAATTGTCCGAAGGGTGATCGTGGATCAAAATCAACCTCCTCGCGAATATTACGATAACGGGTATAACAGATTCGGAGCGGCGTTGATGACCATTAAATATGTAATCGCGACGCGACGTGGCATGCGGATGTCGAGAGCGCGTTGGCTGATTATGATGTAATACCCGTACCGAGGTGTACAAAAGCCCAGTAGCCCAATTTCAAGTAGCGGCATTACCCGTTTGACCAGATCGGAGACATTCATCTTTACAGTTCGACACACGGCAAAGTAATCGGCTCGAGCGCGATTCAACTCCCCTTTTCTTCCCCTCTCCCTTGTCGATGATTAAGTGAATCTTTTGGAGAGAGACTCTGACGACGTTCGTCTATCATTAACTCCTATATCGGTTTCCGTGCAACAGCTCATATCTGGCTACTGTGTCTATCTAGTCAAAACTCGTTTTAATAATCGTTTATCATCGAGGGAATCGTAACGGTTTCCGAACGCGAGACGTGCATGTATTTTATTGCCGTGCGTTTGCCTTCTAACGAGTTGTATCGGAATCTCTCGGATTGTATGACGTTTTTTCTGACGATAAAACGACCCAAACAACATCGGTTTGAGGCGAATCGAAGACGCGGTATTAGGTTATCGTTTATTTCAACGTGTCTCTCGTTACAACATCGTCGCTAACGATAATTATCCTCTTTCCTCATTTTTTTCCCTTCCGTAATGACGACGAAACGGTTACGCGCGTGTGACACACTGTTCTCTGACCGATATATACCTTTTTTGTCTTTGCAACCCAATCATTCTCGCGCGTTCATTAAGCAATTTCGACACGAATGAATCACGACGGTTCTCTACGCCGGTACATATTATATATATATACACGCGTGTGTATTTGCAAGTACCGGTGCGCGTGTTGGTTCCACTCACGCGAATTTATTCGCCTCGCAGTCGTAGGGCGTATTTGCATCTAACTGCAATTAAGAACCGTCCCGGAACGATGAGACTAGGAAATGGCGAGAGGCCGCCCGAAGAAATGAGGAGGTCGGGAAAGAAACAGCAACAGCTCCGGGAAGAAGAATCGGCGCCACATTTGGCGCACACGTACTCGCTTTACAACGTCTTTTAAATTCACACAATAAAATTTCATCTTGCGCGTGTATTTAATAATATGCCATT
>QVNV01016822.1:0-27326 GCA_014825455.1 Pseudomyrmex pallidus | reverse complement strand
AAACAACGCGTTAGTATTCGAATGTGCGAACTACGAGAGAATCCTGACTCCTTTTCAGGAACTCCTTTTAGGGTAAAGAAAAAAGCTTCGACAAAGAGGAAATTCAACCTGGTAAAATTTCGAAATTGCAGAAATCACACGGAAAGACACGCTCGATATCGAATAGAGAGACGATCGGCACGATTCCAGAAAGCCGGCAATCCCGATAATCTCGAAATAACGCTTCTCTCTTGCTCTCTTCCTCGAGCCGCCTCGTCTCTCTACGGAACAACCGTCAGTATTTTTGGTAGGAGGCAGGCAGGAGGCAGACGAGTGCGCTTGAAGCACAAAAAGGATGCGGCGAGAAAAGAGAGAGAGAGAGAGAAAAGAGACACGCGCGAGAGAGCATCATCTTGAAAACGGCTAGCGCCGTCGCTAGCGCAACGGTAACCTGAGAGCCTCGCGGACCCCGCGACCATATATGTCCGCCTCACGATCTCTCTCTCACTCGCACCGATCGTCGCGGCGTCGCGGCGTCTTTCTCGCGAGATCCCTTCCCCGTCCGATCACGATGCGAGACATCGATAGTATTGAATCTCGATAATTTATCAGATAATATAATTACGTGACGTATCACACAGAATCTGTAATGTCTTGTTTTCTTTTTTTCTTGTACGATGCTATTTATATATAATTTATATATTATACTCTCAATGAGTGTATTGCCTTGTGACGTCGGTACTTTATCTCGAAAATAGGTAAGTACTAGTAGTTTTACAGGAATACAAATACTGATCAGAACTTTTTATAGAAAAATGGTAATTACACTTGCACGGTTTTATCTGAGAAAATGTAAACTTATATTTCTTGAATTCTTACACTTTTGTTTCTCTCGTTTTCTACTTCGTTTTCTTTAAGTGTTTTATTTGCAACATATATACATATGTTTATATTCTATAAAAAAATATTAAAGAAACATGCCTAGTGGATATTCAGACCACGGTGTGTCTGAAGTATCGATAGAAAAAAAAAAAAGAATGAGCGTGTCCTAAATTTGCGCTGTGTAATATTTTCGACCTTCTGTTTTTGAAATTACGTAATGACGTTGGCTCTCTCTCGTTCCAGACCATTGATTTTTTCTTTTTTTTTTTATAGCACACACGCACACATTTCGAATCTTTTATGTGTTTTATCGTCTCGGAACGGAGTGCAGATTGCAAATATTTAATGTTTCCTATCCGAAAAAGTTAACAAATGTTTTTTTATAATCGCAGTTCTTTTTCCTCTATGATCGATTTTCAAATACAATTTATTTTTTACAATATATTTTCATCTATATTTTCTTTCTTGTGTTCTATTCATTGTAGAGAAAAATCTAATTATTATTGTGTACATTAAAATATGACATACACTCAGTAGAGATCAAACTAGGAACAATAGCCGATTTAACAAGTTTTATATATTTTTTTTAGCTCAGAGATATAACTCGTTCTCTCAAGTATATCTATATTTTAGCAAATCATACAGGAGATTAAAATATGACCTTCTTTTGTTTAATTTAATAACATAATTGCAAATACTTATATATATATATATATTTCTTTAAACAATGATTCAGACAGAGTATTCGAGAAAAACTTAAAAGTTGGTCATCCCATTGTATTTTCTTACGCTCTAGGCCGCTAGTTTCAGCGCCAGACATCAAGTGGATGATAGGAACTACGGAGCAACATCTACTTTCAGAAATAGATACGGTACAACTGTCACTCGGTTTGAGTCCGTGCTGCATCCGAGAAAGTAGTATTCTAATAATAAATTGTAAATAACAATTACTATTTTTTATGGTCATTTGCAATAAAATAATAATAAAGTTTTTATTTGCAACTTCTAATTTTATCTCAGTCTTATCATTTAAACATATAAATGTCTCATAATAGTAGCAGCTAACAGTAGATCTGAGTAGCGCAGTTGTGAGAGCAGTTCCTCGGAAAGATTCCGAATTCGAATCTTGGTCCAGAACATACTTGCAATTTGAAAATTTAATTACTTTATGATATTGCAAAACTATAAACTACATGGAATTAGATCTTTCTATGTTTCTAATATTAATTTCCTTTCCTTATCAAGATTTTTGTAAGGCAAAAAAATTCTTAATTGCAGAAAAAAATGATGACAAATTTTACAAGCAGAACAAGAGCGTTTGAGAAAATTCAATGGGATGCTCTGAGGCTTCTCTCTGAATTAACACATTCGACCGGTAAAACAGTGAAAACAATCTGAATCGTAGCGCCACTTGTCAGACAAGCAAATCTTTACTTTTCAATCTACTTTAACAATTTGTTTAAAAAACTTTGCTAACTTTAATAACGTCTACATCGCGCAAAACTAATTATTTGTTTTTACAAATTATTAAAAACTTTCAAAAAAAGAGTAAGACTTATGATATAAAGTACAATCTAAAGACATACAATTATAATTTACCAGACGCAGAATATATAATTTCTTTATTTATACATATACATGAAATTTTATGATTAACATACATACATAACTAAATCTTATCGTCAAACATAATGCTTAAAGTTAATACTTATATAATAATGTTGGATGTAATTGTATGTGTGCGTAGATCATAACATGTGTACTCGGGTCTTATTTAACATGTGCGTATGTATACGTGCGCAGTGGTTATATACATTCCGGGAATTCGGTGCAACAATTGGATTGAGACATGAATTTCAAGATTAAAATCGGTCGTCGGAAAATCAAGTCAGCGGAATCTTTCACGTGAAAGCGATTTCGATTTAAAAAAAAAAAAAAAAAAACTGTTATCGTCGTTTGTGCGCGTTGGATGACCGATACCGGATAAGATAAGCTGTTCAATCACGATTCGCATCGACAACACGTAGTCAACAACAACATGAATATTGTATTATATGTACTATACTCAAAAAATTCAACAGCCTTATTTATCTGACAAGTAATCGCGTGCAGATTATAATCTTTCAATGAATATTGATTTTTAACGAGTAAAAAAAAACAGCAGTACAAATAAAAAGCGCATAATCTCCATTTCCTGACGGTTTTGTTTTAATTAACGTCAATTCATTTTATTGCACAAAAACGATTCAGTCGTGATTGTCGCCAGCCATCTGCACCTGCCGTCTAATTGTCGCACCCACATCCCGAAGCACTACAGTCTAATATTTACAGAAGCCTGTATAACTATTAGAGCTCTTCAAGGTTCTATGATAAAAAGAAAAAAAAAAAAAGAAAAAAAAACTTAAAGAAAAAGAAAACAAATTCACATACTTGTGCTCGTCGCGCGAATGAGCGCGAGAATACATCACAATAATTAAATCTGGCTTTTAAACGTACATTGCATCAGTGACCTTTTCTTAAATTATACAAATTTAATAATCGCTCGCAAATCAAGCGCATCGTGTGTTGTCTATTGTCCGATTTATTGTTAATGAAATTATATTACACGATGTCTAAACACTTTGTTTTTAAGTACACGTGAAAGTCTTGTGTGAGATACTGTTAGATATAAAAAAAGATCTTGAATCTTTTAAATGTCGCGTTTTTTTCTTTCCTCAATTGAAACGCATTCACGGAAACAGATATGTACACAGTACGATGGGATATTTTTGCGCAATCAAGTGGAGATTGATCGTCGAGCAAAAACTGGCAAATTCATCTTGCGTATTCGGCATATGAGGTTGAATAATTATTTATCAGAAAAGTGTTAATCTAAATTAGGGCAAGAAAAATAGCACAATATTACATTTTGTTTTTTTGTAAAAAATAAAACTCTGTTCCAAGATGTTATTAGCAAGCAATCGTTGTCGGACAACGCCTTGCACGCTCCTTCCAACAGTAGTAACGATATTAGACATCGTGTAGTTCCTCTACTACGAGCAAATCAGAGTTTTTTTTTCCTTTCAACTAATTTTGCTTAATTCCTACGTTGTTCTTGATTTCTCTTGTTCGAAGCGACACGTCGCTGTCGGCATAAAATTTGATATGCTGCAATCACTCCCATTTCGAGCTTGGCGTGTTTAGACTCACAATCGAGAATCGCATCACGTTTTTTTTCTTCTCTGTCGTATTTCTAATTTACAATTGACAACCACATTCCTCTTCTCGCGTCGCACATTTACATTAATACAAGAATTTAGTCGCGGTATGCGGCAACAAATGCGCGATCTTTTTACACGTTGATGTAAACGTAAAGTCCGGCGCGATCGGTAGTGCCTCGTTATTATATACTTTCACTCGAGCGAGCCGCTGAATGACATAACGGTCTCTACGCACAGACGTAATTAGCACACAATAACACGCAAAGCAAATTTTAACAGTTAATTAACTCTTATTATATTTAACACGTAAATATATATATAAAAATTCATAACGTTACAACAACGTTTGGGACCGATCTTTCTCCTTTCTTTAGTTTTTAACCAAAGGAAGGATGGTAACAACTGGTGTTGTTAATAACAATCAGATGGACGCAAAACGTCTCATATCTGTAATAAAAAGAAAAATATTCCGGGACCATCGGGGCATTCGACAAGGTAAAACGCATAATGTTACAAACAGCGACGTGAAAAGACGACGATGAAGGTGATAATTGAACGTTGCGCAACGTGTCGTCGTAATATTTAGCGACGAGAGTCGCTACGTACTTAGCTAACTTTTCCGCGAGAACTCTCAAGAAGAAGAAGACGAGAGAAGTATCGAGGAAGGTGGGATCCTGAAAGGCTTCTCTCTCTCTTTCTCTCTGTCTGTCTCTGTCTCGTTGCCATTGTAACGCGACATTCCGATTACGCAACCGTTTTCGTATTCGACGACCGGTTTATCGAATGCGCGCAACGAACGCGAGTTATAAATTTCAGTCGCGAGTACCTATGTGTCAAGACTACGTGTTATCGTTCGCTCTCTGATAATTTTATTCACTAGCTCGCTCGAGGAAATGAAGGCTGCGCTCCAACCAATCTCATTCCGCTCAAAATAAGCACCTTGTGTTACACTGTTCCGCAAATCTTCGTTGGTAACATTTCCGCGTTATTGTCAATTGGACGGTGTGTTGCATATATTGTGTGATCATTCGGTATATTATAGTACAAACGAGGAATGGTTCTCTGGACTCTATCTGTGTGTAAATATGTTACACGATCTCAAGGTTGATCAAATTACGCGTTGAGAAGTCGAGATCACAATCTCTCTCTCTCTCTCTCTCCGGATATATATTATTATATTACACGAAAAAATTGCACAAGAAATGCGTTTAATGAAGCAAAAGGTCTTCCAAGAACATTAACGCACGTTTCTCCCAAGGGACATGTGGCAATCAGTGACCGTGGCGGTCGTTAACCGGAAGTCACGATAAAAAGAAATACCGAGACGAAGAACGATACAAAGAAACGCGTGACTGAGAACGAGCTGAAATGCACAAAATTTTTCGAAAACTCATCCTCATGTATATATTTTCCTTGATAAACTACATTCCCGTATCTTCATTAAATATCTGTTTTTCTAAAATATAACGTTAACAACAGTTTCGAAAAACTATAACGAAGTGTAAGCACACTGATATATAAAAACAAATCTTCTATAAATACGTTGATATAATTTCTGTAATCAATTTCGTAATCTTGTTATTCAAGACAATTGGATTATTATTAAATCGCAATAAATCGTACTTGCACATTCGTTATTTGAACAATTTGATCTCTCGACTATTATACCAGGAATAGTGCCATCCCAATAAAACGCAAAGAATCGAATTACGTATCTCGTTATCAGCGAAAATTCCAAAGAAATCGCAGAAATTACGTTTCGCTTGATTCAATCGCAATCAATTCAATTGGAACAGTGTGTAAAATTAATGAAATCTATTTATATTTATAGAAAGTTAGCTGTGTGCGCCAAATAACGCAATGTAAAATTGACAAAACTCGCGTTGCAACGTACAATGTTACCAAGATCTCGCGTCCTGAATTCGATAACGGAGATTAACCGAGACTCGTCCCCGGCGACTGACTCGACTATACTTTCTCCCACATCGTCAACGCGGGCTCGTCCTTGGACCAGACAACGCAGGCGGCTGACTGACTTCATAAGCTCGTTGCACGCGAGAAACGTCCGTCCTTGCGAGTCCTTTGCACGAGAGCAACACTCTACGGATTCCGAATGCAGTTCGAGAAATTGACGTAGCGCGTTTCGCAACGAACGAGCGTCGACTCATGCGAGTATTCTCTGCGCTTCGCAACCAGAATTATCGAGAGATTCCATCCGCGTCGAATGTCCGATTACCACCGTGTTAATCTTTTATCAAAATCAATTCCAATAAATTGCGACAAATGTAATAATCATTATTTGCGAATTAAAATTTTTTAACACGACGAATGGTCAGGCGCACATTTATATATAGCCTCGATTCAATATGAGAATATGATTCATCAACGTCGATTAAGTTGATTTACTGCGATTTATTAAACGTCCTTCGTGCTCTCGACTAGAATTATAAATAATTTAGACACTGGGATAAATATTCAGTTGTTAAAAAAACTTCCAAAACTTATCATTCGCGATTGAGAATTCAGAGTTATCTTCCGTCAACGAAGAATTCGCATGATCGACGTAACATTCAAGAGAGGATTACTACATCAAAAGACGGCGATAAATTCTTGCTGGAGAAAGTCGTGGGAAGACACAGCAAACGGATCTCCCGAATTTAACAATAAGGATGTGCTTAGAAAGTACGATGACAGCACCGTGATTAACCAAGTTAAAATAATAATGAAATTTTAATTACTCGCTAATTAGATATCGGGAAGTGTTGTAATTATTTACAACAGGAACATTTTTCTTAACTAAATTGTTGCTTTAACTTATTTTGAAACAAAATAAAAAATATCTTCAAGTCATTTTGTAACTAATAAAATAGTTACAAGAAAAATAACAATAATTGCACAACTTTTGTCAAAAAAACTCTCCCGTTATAACTGTATAAATGTGTGTACGTGTGTGTGTATGTGTGAGATACACTAATGACCTGAAATCGGTCGTAACTAACTTTCAGTTACGGAAGTAACAAAGATTTTTGCACATGTAAGTTCGACTTCGTGTAAAAGCAACACAAAGTTACTTACATAAAGTAACTCCGGGATTTGAGCCGCGTCGGGGTTTCATGCCGCATTGATCAGAAAAAATAGAAGAAGCGAGAATAATTTGCGTGCAACCACGTTGTTACGTGCTTTTAACATTGCACTGTGATTTCAGCTTTTTATATTGTTATTATTAAGAAAACAATCGTCAGTTTAGTCGATTCGTCATAAATAGCGTAATATGACAAAAATGCGAAGTTTTTTTTTTTTAAGAAATAAAGATTTTATATTCGTAATTATTTCATAAAAGATAACATAAAGTTTCTTTCTGCATAATTTATTTGTTTTTAACGCGTCACATGTGCTTTAGATTTCCAGTATACTGGCAGTGAGTATATATCGGAACGCAGCTCTTGAAATAGATGCGAGCCAAAACACAAGATGTACGTGTGATTCATTGAATATAAAAAACTACAAACGTTTCAATCCAATGAAACAAGAGAGTCAAATAAAGAGATCAAAACGTTTGTAGTTTTTTTATATTCAATGTTTGTACAGTTTTTATATTTCAATAAATCACATGTACATTTTATGTTTTTGCATCTGCCCCAATATCTTGTTTCATCTTCTCACAAACTTATTCAATTGTTATTGTAAGTATTATTTGATAAATTAAGTTTTCGACAGATGTGCGGCTCATATACCGGAGTTACTCTATGTACGGTATTACTTTCTCATTTTTTTTATCTTCATACTCATCGCAGCGATTTCTTTTCTGTTGCTGCGAATAAATGTATTAAACATTAGATATATCGAAATGGCTCATAGCATTCGCGACAGTTTGAACAACCGAGCGTATTTGTTACAACGACAATTTGGTCGGTTACGACGAGATGCATCGCGAGAAAAAGAGGAATTAAAATAAAGAAATAACTTGTGACTGGAGAGAAGAAAATTGTCGGAAGAAGACGAAAAAGAAAAAAAAAAGACGAGAAAGATCTACAGTTTCTGCACGATGTCAAATTTGTCCTTGAAACCGATCGACTCCTTCTTCGGATCGTACTTTTTGCGCTTCGCCAGCTGTTCCCTCAACTCCTTCGCGCTCATTTTCAGGTTCAAGCCTTGAGATCGGGGCTCGCTGTTGTTGGTCGCACCGTCGCTTCCTACGCTGCCGTTACCAGTGCCGTGCACGTGATTCACGCCGGTATTGCCGTTTTCCCGCATGTCGGGCTCGTTGTTGCTTGTGGTTGTCTGTGACACGGTGCTGTGCGCCGTATCGTTGGAGCCGATGGATTTCTGCGTGCTCTGAAATCAAAGAAGAAAAAAAAACACATACACATTATCGTTGCAGAGAAAAATCCCACGAAACCAAATATAGCGGCTTTCATCGTAGCTGATACCATCTAATTCAAGCAATTTGTCTGAATATCCGGCAGAAATGGGTTTGTTTTAAATCACCAAAGCAGAGAAACGGAACGAGACGCGATATTTCTTCAGTATACTGAATGACATAGCGTTTTTTTTTTTTGCGTGTTCCGCGTTAGTGTTCGCGCGCGCTTAGATAACACGCGGAGAGCATTCGACAAAAAAAATGCACGCCGCGTTACATACAGTCGAATTCACAAAGGCGCCTTCTTCTTCAACGAAAACACGAGTTTCCGCTCGAGTGTATTTCCGCGAGATCGTATCGCCGAGCGCGCTCTTTCCATCGTGCGATCACCGTATCGCGGCACCTCGCGATTTCGCGCGGATAAAGATCGCGAAGAGATGCTTCATAATGACCTTGGTATATTTCCTTAATGCAATTCTGAACGGTACTTAAAATAGTTTCCATTACTCGGCGTCGGCGTCATTCGCGAGACGGTGGTGAGAGTAACCGGTTCCTCGGAGCCGCGCGAACCGTTTAAATCCCTTCGAAATAGTGTTAGTCGGCTATCTCTCCCACAGCTGCTGTCTCGTCAGTCCTACATACTGAATTTTTGCGAACGGCTTTCTTTCTTCTTTCGAATTATATCGCTCGTGAGTAGATATTTATGTTTCTCCTCTGCCGAAAGGAGAACAAATATGTTCGATGAACTCAACTTTCTTGCGCGCTTGGTATCTGCGACAACTGTCTTGATAATCCAATACGTAATTAAATTAATCGGAGTAAAAGTGCTATTAATAATACATGTGCTGTACGATGCTAAAAAAAATTGCTTGAAGATTTCCGCACAAAAAATTTTCTTTCCGTCAGATTTACATAAAATAATCTGTAGTAAATTTTAATGTTAACTTATATGTGCATAGAAAACTCACTTCGCGATATCTTCGATGATATCTCGACGAAACTTTCGCGTATATTACAGACGCACGTTTTTACTCTGCGCTGATGCAACGACTCTATAAAACTGTTAGAATCCGTGCCATGAGACGTTGACAACGACCATGAAAGCTTCTCACGACCGAGATTTGTTGTTGCGAACTCGACCAAACGTAATTCTGTCACAGATCGAGTTTCAACTATACGCTTAAGTAAAAAATTAATTTTCGAAATCTTTATTTCTCAACATACTCTGCACTGTCAACAATGTTTCGGGGTGATAAAAAATTAAATTCTAACATTTCTGCAACAAACATTTACATTTGAGAGACGCTATTTTCAACAGAAAAGCTCAGATCGCGCGGGTTGTCTTCGCTCCAACGCGCGTGTCTCTATCACAGACTCTCGTAATTAAACACGAACTTATCGACGCGGGTCACGCGGGCGAGTACTTAATTGCACTTATGCGAGGGAACACGGTGCAATGCTCATTTCTCTCCTGGAGGGGAATCCCCGTTATCTGCATATGTATTCAGGCGAAACGTGTGCGGGTTTTTGGCACGCTTTCCTCTAAAATCGTTCTAGAACGAGACACGGAAATCGAATAAGATCGTGTAACGGAATATCAAGATATGTCTCTTTCGATCTATGTCGTAAATTTGGTTAATCTACGTAATAAAATAAATTTGTGGTCATCTTGAAAAAAAAAAAGAAGATATATCTCAAAGAAAAATCTGCCTTTTACGGAGAATCGGTGATACTATACTCTTAAAATGCTTATTAGACATTAATGAGGAATAAATAAGAAGTTACATAAACCAAAACTTGAGAGTCAATTGGATTGGATCGTTGGATTCTTCTCGTACGTGTGTTAGTCACGTTACGCAAAGAAGGCAGGAAACATCCTATTTCATACGGGATGATGGAAATGCAGGGGAGGACGACGACTATTAATTGTATCGGGAGTACACAATGTCGCAATTGTACGCCGACTTCCTTCGAATCTTCCATTACACAATCGAGATGTGCGCGTTATTTGACAAAAGCCATTCTAATAAAACGGCACTTGATACGTGCAATAAATGAGGTATCAAAAAATGTGTGTTTGCTTATGCGCGTTTCTTCGTAATAAAATTATTCCTTTTACCTTACAAATTATCTAAATAGGTCAACTATGTGAAAGAATTCACATATTTCTGAAAGAATTTCTTTGGTCACGCACATAATTATTATTGACGTCGCCCACGCGGTAAGGGGAGGATCCCCTCGATCTGCCTCTCACGCATCTCATTATCATAACTAGTATGTTAACTTCATGAAAGAATGAAACGCTCGTTTTATCCGTTTCTACATATTCATAACTTGATCCAAATAGAGAGTAATTGCATCACGTTTTTATCGCGACAAAGCACTTAAGTCTGATCTTGTGTAACTATGTAAATTTCTTTCTTTGAAGAAATTATACTGTTTTTCATTAAAAAAAAAAAAGAATTACAAGTTTTCTTTCAAAAATTTTCTTAACAATTCGAAATTATTTGACCATTTCATCAAATTGATCAACCTATCTTTATAGAAATGTGTTACTTTAAAACATTGATCTTGACGAAACATACTTTTTACCAATAAGTAACTCAAATCAAAATTGATGCACGCGAGAATTGATTGACACAAATGCGGAACTTACGTAATCCCGTGAAAATAACTGGTAACGAATATTAAGTAGAACAAAATTTTTGTTCTAAAGAAGAGTGCGCGCATTTGAACTCTCCGATACTGATGTGAAAAAAAAAACTCAAATTGCGGAAATTAATTACTCAGCGTCCTCCAAAAAGACGACTTCCTGCGATTATAGGCGTAATGACTCGCATCCGAGAACGCGAGAACCACGTATTGTTGCAAATGACGCGCAGGTGTATTCACACCGATAACCGCCTAAGCAAACAACAGACAGATGTTCCTAAACGTGTAATTCCTAGAATACGAGACTGCGTTAAAGTTTATTGCAAATCGAACGTCGAGAGAAATATCAAGACTTCACAAAAAAAAAAAATTATAAATTAAAAGAATTATTTTCTAACAATTCAATATATAACATGTAATTCGTTTCGTACAGAATTTATAAAAATGATTATTCTGATTATTTACGTCACGTATAACAAAATTTATTTATCTTCAAAATTGTCGTAACTAGTAAACTATCGTGACTTTTCGTACCGAGTTCTTTGCGAGTCAGAATGACTCATACCCCACCACGTGGTACGATAAGACACGTATAACTACTGCGAATTCGTTCCATTCGAGCGATCCTTTTCCTCTTTGAATACAGCTCTAACTCCTATTATTGTATTGCGTATCAAAATGAGCATTTTCGCGCGCGCGCGCACACACACTCGCAGATCCGGAACATTCATTGAAATAGTATCTTATTTGAGGATACAAGTTTTTTTTTATCACATCTTGTGGGAAACGCGATTTGTAGAACATTCGATATTTTTAATCCTTTGAGTAGTTGCACAGAAATTGAACGATAAAAAAAGATATAAACAATGTAACACTTGTATCTAACAAATTACAATATATTCAGAAGCTATTGCGTCAAAATTATTTAAAACAAAGAAGAGTAACAAAAGAAGAGATTTCTGATGGCATCGAATAAGATTGAAATCGATACTTGGGTCTAAAGCTTTGTATTATTTGTTTAAAATTGTCGGGATTCCACAATCTCGGCTGGAGTTGAACGCAATGGTGAACAAATACGGGAGAAAGCATCGTGTAAGCATTGCCGAGACGAGATTGTAACAATCGTGGAAGTTGCGATAACGATATCAACGAGAACTGGGAAATACTGTCCGAAGAGGTTTCTCTTATACATCGGAAAGAAAAACTTAATGAACTTTAAACATGTTTTGCGTACGTTAATATAGAAGAATTTTTACAATTACTTAATTATAATTTACAAGTGCTTAACTAACATATTGTAAAATATTGTAAAAAGTGTAACAAGTTATCTACTTTATCTTTACATTAAATGTTTCTTTTTATAAGCATGCGAAATTCAAGAAACAATGTGTACAGGCTCTGTGAAGTAAAAATATTAGAATATAATTCGAAAAACTCGAAACACTCGATAACATCTTAAAAATGAATCAACAGTCACGGCATATTATTCTCCTTTTCACTATAAACTCGACAATTCACTCGTGCCGAGGCGAAATCCCCTGCTAATGTTCAAGGGTTAAACGAAGCGAATAAACTGCCGCTTGCGCGAACGTTAACCTCTACATACATAAATGAATTATTTGTCTAGACAACACGCATACACCTATGTATGCAGGCGAAGTATTAATAATGCCGTCACTTTCGCTTCTGTCTGCAAATTCAATATCTTCGTCGTAAATTTTAAAATAATAATTCTTCAAATGCTGATTTCAGCTTTCTTGAAATTTGCAGTACATGTATGACAACAATTTAATTTTGTTTACATTTTTTAATTGTTCGGAATGCGTTAAAACTGATGTGGAAAATATTCGTAGTCAAGATATTTTACACTTGCTATACTCGACAATAGCAACTTCATGGCAATAAGATTATTTGTTTATAATTCAACTATTTTTTTTATAATATTTATAAACTATATACACACTCTGATAAGTTTTTACTCAAACTATTTGTTAACTGCAGAAATAATTCGTTTGGAAAATAATGAAAGTAGCGTTTTTAGCGTGTTGTCGTTTTGCTATCCACGCGCGATCGGAAGCAGGAAATATTAAATGACAATTTTATTATCACGCACAGGTCGAAAATCAGCTGCTGCCATGTGGAGTCAGCGAAGCTTCCGCTTATTCAGCATGATTCAATCATGTTTCATTCATCCCCGTGAAGTAGTCGCTCTCACGAATACATTTACGATAAATTTAAGAGAAACAACACGACACTGGTTTTGCATATTTTATAGTATCGTAAAAATAAATAAAGAATATAAATAAAGAATATAAATAAAGAATACAAATATGCAGAAGCTTTATAAATTATTTATATTCCTTGTAAGCCTAAAAATTTATGCGTTCGCGATATGCGCGAGAAGAATGCACATGTGACATATCATCTGCCAATTAAAATCGATCTTATAAGTCGACTATGTGCGTCTCGATTAAATATTATGCCGATCGATCGGCATTTTTTGTAGTACAACAACATAATATTAATTTACGATCGGGTAAAATTAATTGCTGTTTAGAAACACTTCAGGCATCTGTTAACAATTCGCTCACGCGCGTATTGTGAATAATAGTCAACGATATGACCAACGGCTCGTAACGAGAACAACGAATGTAATTCAATGGCCTAGAAATAAAAGAAAGGATATATTTACATTTTGTCCTTCATTGATTCGTCCTTGTAATTCAACACAAGACGAGATATCGATTATTTATCTTACGAGATGTTTTCTGAGTAAATAAATAAATAAAAAAAAAAATCTTTAAAACGCACAGTTGCATCGTTAATTTGTTTTCAAAGTGAGAAAAATAACGTTGACAAGAAAAATCGTTATATTTTAACAAGAAAAAAAACATGTCGACGGCGTTTTAGCATTTTAAAGTATGTCACTTATTATAAATGTGCCTCGGGTGAATTAGCTCCGTGTAATGTATAATCAGGCTTAATGTGTTCCTGTGTGATCCAAGCACAAATACAGATGTTTCTGAAAAAACGTAACCAGCTCAGTTTAGACGAGATGTTTATTCGAGATGTTCACGTAAGTGCGATGAATGCGTGTTTTAACAAATGCGCCAATATCATCATCGATAACGGTAGAGAAAACAACTCGATGTACAAAGACCAAGGTAAGTTATTTATTGATAATTTATATCAATTAACCTTTTTGTTGTGTTCCTTAGATAAAGCAGCTTCAGCAGCAACGTATGAATCACGAGACAAAGAAATTGCACACATCGAACACTTACGTTACTCAAGAGAATAATAGAAATCTCTCTTTTCTTTAATCTTTCAACTAAAATCCGTAAAAAAGTTTTATTATTGAATTACAATCGATGAAAATCTATGAAGATTTGAAATTTATTTAAATTTCAATGTGAATTTCTCGGAGATGAATGATATAACCCAAAACTCTTATCATCTTTCCACGTAACTGATAATAATTAAAGAGACGTGACGTGTCGTGCGAAATCTACGTGCGAGATAATCACGCGGTATCACAACGAAAGAAAAATACACGACGTTTTTTCTCGTTTTATTAGTTACTTAACTGACAATGCGCGTGTGAAGAAACGCGTCATCGCTAAAAGAAAATATAACGATGATCACCTATAAATGATCGATGATAAGCATGTTTTTATTATACATATTTATGTTATATGTATAAATATATATATTTATATATTTATATATTTATACTCATTATTATATGTCAATTTTTAATTTAATAGAACTTTTAGAGAAGTAATTATCTTTTATTTGTAATTAATTTTTAGACTGCCAACTTACAGAGTCCGAGAAGGTATGTTTTTTGTGCGTATACTCTATGTTGAATTTCTATTCCAGCCACTTTTACTGCAATGCATCGATCATTGAAATAGCTAAAAGAACACGGCAACAGCAAGACTGTTACGCGGAGAAATAACTAATTGCGAGACGATGACGCATATGCAATATGTGTGCAGTCGCGCGCACCTGCCGGAGATATTTTTGTGAATATAAAAGCCGAATGTTACACGTTGCAAAAGATAAAAAAATATACTAATATAATAGACGTTTAGGAAATAATTACGCTCGATATACTCAAATAAAACGCGCATATACACAAACCGTAACTTAAAAATATTATTTCAATAACAGCTAAGAATTTTATTTTGAGATTATCAGCCACCAGATATCGCCGAATATATCGATACACATGTTGCGAACACGCCAGACTTTCTCGACCTAGACAAACAGATGTAAACACGGCCGAATCAACAGGTTGCCGCGAGAGCGAATCAACAGGTGGCTGCGAGCGCGAATCAACAAGTGGTTGCGCGAGTGAATCAACAAGTGGTTGCGCGAGTGAATCAACAGGTGGTTGCGACAACGAATCAACAGGTGGCGGATTCGGATAAATTTTACGGGAATGCCATGGATTTTTTTCGTGATACGAGACGCGCCATCGAAAAACTTTCATGTAGCAAGTTCGGTAGTCTGCACTAGTGCGCACTGAATGCGACTTTCAATGGACTTTTTTTCATTGAAAGTCGCAACCAGTGCGCGCTAGTGCAGGCTATCAAATTCGCTGATAATAAAAGAAAATGCAATTAACTGTATGCGTTTTCATTATTATGCGTTATACTACTTTCACATATATATATGTATGATCTACCTGAACACATTGTTTATCACAATATACAAGTGTATGGAATAAAAAAACGCAGATAAAAATCCCACAGAAAAATGTGTATTGTATCTTACTCTTCAATTATATATTGAGTCATTAAAGTGTGAAACTTGACAATATATATACGCGATTTCATATTTAATAATCTCATATTATCTTTACGATTTGTAAAAGAATAATGATTTTAGCGTGTTTTAAATCCGTGTTGTAAATCTCTCGACAAAATAAATTTCTGAGGCGTGTTATCTACACTCCCTATGCGCACGATGCAACTTGCTTCACCTTATCTCTACACACATTTCCGCAAAATTAAATATATACTTATTCAAATATTGATATTAGATCGAGTCGTTTAATGATATCCGGTCACTCGTAGGAGACGCGAAGTTTGTAATTTTACTAACGTAAACTGCGCATTTATTCTACAAAAAAAAAAAGCAATTCATACTTATCATCTCATTAAAAAAATATAAAACCTATGTGAACTCACATTGTGCATAAATTATCAAAGAAGAAAAAACATGTTTCACATTTGAGAAATAAGTGGTCGTTCTACTCGCAGTAGAAAAATAAATTAGCTTGGAAGAAAAATTGG
The DNA here is from genome assembly GCA_014825455.1 of Pseudomyrmex pallidus. Classification (NCBI taxonomy): domain Eukaryota; kingdom Metazoa; phylum Arthropoda; class Insecta; order Hymenoptera; family Formicidae; genus Pseudomyrmex; species Pseudomyrmex pallidus. Next base: position 10,950 of record QVNV01016822.1, on the reverse strand, counting down.
AACAAAATGTCTTACGCTTGATTCTTCGTACTACTAACACTCACGGTTTTACGTAATAAAAATACTTGATGTCGATAAAAAAAAAAAAAAAAAAAAAAAAAAAAAAAAAATAAAACGAGACAAAAAGAAACATTCTTACCTCGTCGACGGAGCAATTGCTACCGTCGGAGCGGTCCTCCACGCTATTGGGATTCTTCTCCGGCGTCTTGATCACCTTGATGTTGGGCATGGTGCCCTTGATGATGATGTTGTTCTCCCTAAAATAGTCGTCAGCCTCTTGATCGACCACCAGCAGCTTGGTCTCGTTGGGGAACGCCTTGATGCGCTCGACCACCTGGTTGTGGGTCTCGTTCGCGATGTCGATCTCGTTCACCTCGATTATACGATCACCCTGTCGCAGACCGGCCGCTTGACTCGGCGAACCATCGTCCACCTTGCCGATAAACTGACCGTTCTTGCCCTTCTGCGCGTGCAGATTAAAGCCGTAGCCGGGGAAGTCGTCCCACTTGACGATGTGGCACAGCCGGGCGCACGGCGCCTTATTGTCCTTCAGAGAGGACATCGTGTCGCGTCGGTTTCACTCTCGAGAACGAGGAAAAAAAAAGAGATGCGCGAAAACCTGTGCTCGCACCAGACACACCGCACCGACGTGGAACGCGCGAAACACCAAGAGTCACGCGCACCGCGGACAATCGCGCAAACACGGGAAGGCACAACCAACGAGAAACACACCACGCAAAACGAACGCACGCGCACGTATGTGTACGCGAGACCGTACGCGACAAACGGTCGTGTGCCGCGCGATTCAGGCGCCGAAGAGTCCCGAAGCGTCACGAACGCGTTGCAACCGCGCCGCCAAGCCGAACCGATTCTGCGCAATGGCGGGCGCTAATGGATGCCGTAAATTTCGTTCCGGCTCTTATCGAGATTTTTCCTATATTCTTTTTCTTTTACCGATACTTATGTCACAATAAGTAGATTGCACGTTACGTCTTTTTGCTTTTGTCGGCTTTATCCTTTTTTTTTTGTTGTTTTCTTTTTTATCATATATCGTACTCGATGTTCTCTCCACGCTGATTGCTTCTTTAGCTATTGCTTAATAAGTCATATACGTACGACATATCGTGCATGATTTGAGTACACTATCGCGATCGCGGCAAATGAGACGGAAATATGTTTTATGCATTTCTAGATAACGAAAGAATTCATGCGAAACACCAAAGATCGACTCACCGAACTGTGACGCGTGCGGAGAGAAGGGAGAAACTGTCGAACGAAGCGAAGGTGAACGTAAACTTTCACGGAGGCGACGTCTGGTGACAGGTGTACCAAACCTGTGAACGTTACACGACTCGGTCGGATATGTCGAAAACTAACTAACCCACAGCACGCAAGGTAACAAAGCATTTACAAATAATTGCTGCGTTTTTTTATTTTCCACAATGCTCTACGATAAATGTTATTCACCCGCTGCTTTAAATCTTTCAGATTTTAAATATAAAATTTACTACCTATGTAAAATGTACTTAAAAATATTACATAATTTCCATGTCAAAGAAATCAGAAAGTATGTGCTGTTGTTTGCGAGCAATTGCAAGAACATAATCGCACTAAGACGTAATAAAAAGAGCTCAACAAAGCTTTTGTAATCTTGATGACTCTTCGTAAATTCAACAGACAAGCCTAGGATTTTATTGCTTACAAACATCTGCAAAGTGTGCAAGTGAGAAAATCGCATTGATCAGAGTCTTCTCGCGTCGTGTTTTAATGCACTTAACAGAAAGCTTTACACACGCGTGTTTTACCGATTACGAGTCACAATACAAGCTGTTGGATATGCTTGTTCGTCGCAGAAGACACAGGCTCTAATCGCATATGCATACCTCCGATATTTTCTCTCGTACGTATATACGCTTCAGAGATCGTGGGCGATGTTTAATTAAGTCTTGCAAATTATAGCGCCGAGCCGCCACAGCGCGAAACGCTATTTTTTTTTACAAAGAACTACCGTAGAATAATAAGAAATAAAATAAAACCAAATTTATATATCCCATCAATAAAATTATTCAAACAAAAAGAGCACAGATTCTGTGATAATTCTCAAGTTTGGAAAATAGTAAAACATTTTTATTCAATATATTGCATTCTTTCATTATTCACATGGTTGAAAGTTGAATTGATCGGCTAGAAAAAGAGAAAGAGAATCCCAAGAATGTATACAATGTATTTCTCATAATTATACGAACGGAAAATTTTTCTACACACGAAGAGGCCACTTTGTGAGTAACACTCGTGTGAACTTAAACAGGTATACAAAATATATTTTAATGCTTTCTGGCGTGTGCGTGTGTGTGTGTGTGTGTGTGTGTATGTCATTTTAATGTATTTTTAATTATGATGTTTTTGTCGTTTTTTTTATGATCCACGACCTTGCGTGCATTGAGAACGCCTATATTATGTTCAAACGAGATTGAATGTTAGATTAAAATTCCATTCAAAGAGTGATACAATAAAAAATAAGATCTACAAACAGGTGCGTTAAAAAATCACAAAACTCCAGAAGTCAAGTTCAAAACGTTTTAAATCGTTCTCGAAAATATGAGACTACGATTACAACAAAGATATTCTACACTATGCCTACGCTCTTATTTCGCATGTACAGACACCAAATGAAGATCTCCCAGCCGCGACCCTCCTCGCGCTCCGCACCTGGCGCGCCACATCGGACGCACCTAGCGGTTGTTCGCCGACACGAACTATACCTAGCTAGTCGCGAAGCGGCGTGCCACGGTGAATGTCGAGTGCTGGTTGGCATTCCGTGGGATTCCGTCGTGCGGGAGTCGGACGGTTTACGGGCAAGCGAGACGGTTGACAGTGGTGGCATACGACTGCGTCATGTGAAGATCGTCGTAAGGTTTAGTCGTGTTTGTCATCGTCACGTAGAATCGATACGTAAGTCGTTTGCGATAAACAACGCGGGACCGATTAGCCTTTTTTCCATTTTGCGTGAAGTGAAACAAAGCTAACAAGCAACGAACGCAAATAGAGAGGTTGAGAGGCCAACTTTTCAAGATGTGGAGCCCAACGCATGTTCAAGTGACAGGTGGGTGAGCAAAATCGCGGGCACGCGCGAAAGAGCTTGAAAATGACGCCCCCCTTTTCCTTGACAGAGATATGATCGTAATGCACGGATGCGATATATGTACCGTAACTCGATTATCTCGCACGTGAGAGATTACGTGTTCCGCAGCCCGCTCGAAAATCAGGCGAGCGAAGCCTTCCAGGTATTGCTGGAATGTTGCATTCGTTTGCCCTCTGACAAATAACGCGCTGTTGAGACATAATATCGTATTGCAGTTCACGAATATGTTACTTTGATATTTTAGTAACTCTTAAAGAAAATAATGGTGACATGTCATATTGGTACAAAAAACTCACATCAACTCCATGGTTTCTTTGAGGTTAGAAAACGTGTCAATAACACAAACGACAACTCGTTAAATTAATTGCAATTCAAATTAGATGTGTAAAACTATTTCTTCGACGGATATAAATTCTCGTTATCTTGAGACAAAGAGAAAATACACGTAAGCGGTGGTAATGCGGTTTGTACATAAAGCGATACGGCACTGGGCGCGTTGCTTTGATATGTCATCGTGTCATCGCTGCACCACAACGTATATTTAAGTCGAAATTGTTGTCCGCACCGCTCGAAAGTGGTTTTCGCTTTTTAGTGTCTACGTGAAAACCACTGCTTCATCCGCAAGTTATTCTGTCCCGTTATTTCTAATAAATTTCAGAATATAATCGTTTCTACATAATTACAAAAGAGTATAAAAATCATTTGTTTATTAATATTAAAGTGTTTTATATTGTTTTCTCCCTTTTCTCTTCTTGTGCCTTTTTCTACGATTTCTTTAAATAATTATCGCAAAAATATACTGGCATACTTGTGTCACGATTTTTATTCGGTTGAAAAACAGTTTGTTTATTGAGCCACACAAGCAGTAATACCTAATGATTAATGACTCACCTAATTGTTATTCAAAACACATTGTTTACCGATTACATCTGTCGCCGCGATAAATATGTATGTATATGTACATACATACATGTATATGTATCATATGTATTTACCCCTAAAATATATGTATATCTTTTCATATCAAAATAAATCCTCGAGTTTTCCTCTTTTTTCCTTGTACCCTAGCGACAAGATGTTTAATTTTAATTACTCATTATACATAGTCATTTAACTCTCGCTCCAACGTGCAGTTTACCGAGACATTATAATTAAATTCCACCGTTCGCCGCAAATCGATCGTAAGATAAGAGTCTTGTTACCAAGAGCCGCACGGTTTTTAATTCGCGAAAGCGCAGTGTTAGAACACTTGTCCTCTCTTGTGTATGTAATTAACGCGCGCTCCACGAAACTTTTACCTTCGAGCATTAGCGGGTGTCAAATCGAGAGTATCGCGCGGGACCGAGTTTGCCACGTACCTAAGTAACTCGATACTCGTCTCACTCCGAGAAAAGCATCAGACATCTGTGCTCGAAAGTTGAGAGCGCGTCGCGACCATTAAGTCTCTATTCGCGAGTGCGAATTCAGGAAATCTGTCCCGATGTGGCAGATTTTCTCCCGAGCTGATCTGTAGAAAATTTCTAAGCAAAAGACTAGAGAAAATGATTACGTTATCGTACGATATATATTGTATATTTGATGCGACTTTTTATTTTACAACAAAGATATTTCTCGAACGTCGTTGATTCCAATAGAGACGGCAGATCCTCGTATAACACGGATTTGTTTAACACAAATTTTTTTTATAAATATGTATTTTTAAATGCATACATAATTCTTATTTGTATGATTAAATCTATGTGACTTACACAACACGGAACATATTCTCCCGTGTTATACGAGAGTTTACTCGTGTACGTGATCGTGGAAGAGAAATGCGAGACACATAAGTCAGCTGTTTGATGCACGAGAAATCGGAGGAATATATACATACATCCATTACGGTTCATCGTCGATGCGCGTGTGGGAACGAGGAAGTGACTCCTACAGTTATTCGGTGATGCTTCGTGTTAAGGATTAACGGTTACAAGGTAGTTGCGTGGTACAGGTGAGAGAGAGAGACAAATTGCGTTCTTTCTTTTCTTATATCGCAGAATTTTGATTTCGTAATTAAATGCGTGCGTATTCGCGGTAATTTTTTTAAGAAATGGCACAATTGCGTTAAAACGACCTTTATATTTTGTGGCACACAATGAAATTGTCGTGCCTGGGAAATGATGTAACTGCGCCAACTTGATTGTGTCGCATTTCGGTCAAGGTTTTCGCAAAGTTTGCACGAAGGCTTAAAATGCGACTACGTGAAGTTTTAATGTTGCATATAGATAAAAAAATAAAAAAATAAAAAAAGAACGGCGGAGAGTAATAATGATTGCGTTCAACAGACCAAGTTGCTTTGTCGCAATCGAACGTGAGATTGGCTCTTACTTTTAAGAGCAACAAATCAACGTTGACGACAACTCAGCAATTGTTTTACTGAAAGCGGCCAGTGAAAAATCTCTCGGAATATCGCAAACGTAGAATAATGAGGGGCGGTAACTGATACATGTTTGGCATAACTTTTACTTTGATATGTATATAAGCGAGAGCGATTACGCGCGAAACCCGTGACGTGAGATTTTCTCGTGAACACACGCGAGTCGAGGAAAGTCGATTGTAAAGAAAAAAAAAGCACGCGAGAGCTGAAATCTTGATTTTCACTGACTTGTCACTTTTTTTTTTGTTCACAGTTCAAAGAGCCAGGAACTTACTGACCAAAGGAAAAAATAGTAAGTATATTTCTGATTTTGATTATACTGCAAATGTTTTGCTCCGACACACATTCCATTTTTATTTAAAACCAGAAAAAAAGAGAAAAACAAACTAAAAATTGTCACCATTTAAAATATCTGGAAATATTTCAGATAAGTTTTTTACAAATGACGTTTCTTTTGTTCTATTTTGTAGAAAACATGTTCTTTGTTTTTGACATTCTTTCATAATTCAGTTTTCTTCCGGTTTTTTTACGTGTATCGTCACGTTTCTTACTTTACGCGTTTATTCTCGTGTCCGCACAGATGCCGAGTGACCTCGTATACCACAGCTATTCTAGGTCATGAATCATCCGGTTTTACCAGCAAAGCGCAACCTGCATAATATGCACAAAGTTTTGAGTGTTATGTCAACAAACACTTTTTTGTCAAATTGAAGTTCATCTGACGCACATTTTTTTAGATCAGCAAACCGACGTAATAACGCTTCGTTGTAAAATTTTTCGACTTTTGCACATTATTTATTTATCACTAGAAACTTTGAAATTATAAATAAACAAATATATATCGAGTTTTCGGAGAAAAAACTGCTTATAAAATAAAAAATATAGTATGAGAAATAGAATATTAATTAATCATAAAATAAAAAATATAACAGAGAACTTAACTATTGAATTGTGCTTTTTAAAAATTAAAAAACAATTAAACCCCTTCCTTTATAGAGTTTTTCGCAAATTTGTCATTTTATATAGAGAATAGTAAAAAAAAAAAAAAAAAAAAAAAAAAAAACGGATGTACCTGCGCATTATCTTCTCGATCTAGTAATCAGTATAATTTAACGACGAGTTGATGACTTCCCGATGCGTGTCCTCAATAGAGCCTTGTTGACAATGCACATGACTGTATTTATTACCTGCAAAATAAAATGAGCAAACATTAAGCTGCTAACGATAAAACGCATATGCATACATACATCACAGCTAGTGACAGGACGACAGAGAGATAAATTGGAAACGTCTTATAGTCATATGTTATTCAAGAGTCAATTATGTTTTCATAATCTACGTACACACTACGGAGAAAGAGAAACTCATATTGATTCGTATGTGTTAGTTTTTATTTGTACATTATTTTTTTTCGATCACAATATACGTGCAAGCTTATATAATCCAGTTTCTGAATGATTAAATTTGAAATTGAAAGAGAGAGAGAGAGAGAGAAAGAGATTAAAATTAAATATAAATTTATATCAAAATTTTTCTTACTATCGCAAATAACAAACACAAACTCTCACGAGATTAATGTTGCCTGTGTGTCTTTCCATCAAAGAACTTTAAATTCCTGTTACATACGTCTCTCGTTAATCTCCCGACCTCTCTTATGTTTGATCGTCGCCTACACACACACACACGCAGATACACGCACCTAACACGCCGAATTATGAACGTGTTATATGTAGAAACCAACGACTGCTTCGTGACAATTGCGCTCGGCAAGGAAAAGTACCAGACGTCAGTAAAGGAGAAGGCTAACAAGGACGTGGAATGGCACGAAGAATGCGAACTTTTGATTCCGGAGCAGGGCAATATCGCGGAGATTGTTCTCACAGCTCTTCATCGTAACTTCCTAGGTGTCGACGAGTTTCTCGGCACCGTCAGCATACCGCTCTCCAGTTTCGACGTGTACGAAAGACCCAGAAACAGATGGTGCGTTCGCAATAATATCAATTGCAAATTACGTTTCATGCAAATCTTTCTCGCACGTAGAAAAATCGACAATTTAAAATAAGCAATTTAAATATTTACTATCAAATAAAGAAGTTGTATTGTTGTATTGCAACATATGTATAGAATAAACGCTTTTGTATTAGGTATACACTTAACAGTAAGCCAGGTAAAGAGAATACAAAAGAAAGAGGCGAGCTTGAAGTGAAGATCGGATTTATCGTGAAAGCCGGTAGTCTAACCGATCTAAGTAAGAAGGAGCGTCACAAAAGTTCGCTGGGTCAGCTATCCAACGCTGCACAATCAATCGGTGGTAGTTTACTCAGTATCGGCAGTTTTGAGAAACGTAAAGGTCTCAAGAAATTGGCCAAGTCGATTGGCAACAAAGTCAAAGGAAAGAGTAAGAACCGACTCGACGGAGATCATTTAGATGAGAAGGAAGAACATCAGTACAAAATCACACGACAGGAACCTGGTGAGGCCGATCCTGGTGTTATCAGCGAGGACGAAGACGAATTTACGGTAAATGAAGCTAATTACATTCTAACAATTCTGCATATATTATTCCACAAAACTCTAATAAACTTGTTATGTTTTTTATGTTGTGTAGTTCGACGATTTGTCTCATAAGAGTTCGGCCTCATCGTTGAACGCACCTGTACCAACTAGTAATACCAATGGCATTTCGAATAATAATTCACAAAACGTCTCCAATGAGATACACACGCCATCAGCGCCGCTTAATGCCGCGCCGAACAAGCCGCCTCGATTTGTCATGAGTGCTTCCACTACAAACCTGTCGAAAGTCGACAATTTGACAAAAGACGACGAATGGGGCTTGAAGCTCTACGGCAAGCAAGCGAGCGGTGTTCCTAAGAGGTAAAACTGATGCAAATTAAAAATTCTTAAAAGAGAAATAAACTAAACATAAACTAAAACATGTAGAAACAAAATAGAAAAAATTTTTAATAAAATAGTAGATGTAAATGTTTAATTAACTGATATGTACAAGCTTGATGTAATTTGTTCGTATTTCTGTTCTCAGATGGGAGAGCAAACCCAAGATTGTGATAGACGAGACGCAAGATACCAAACGTGACGCTTCGCCCGCACGTTCACCGTCACCGGTGGTGTCAAGACTGAAAGAGCCTCCGGAACCGCTCAACCCAGCACCGAGAGAGATACTCCATCAAAAGAACAGGAACGATAAGCTTGCCACTAGCAAAGAGAAACTCACGAAGGAAGAGAAGGCAAAAGACAAAAAGGACGACAAACACAGTCCGCGAAGTCCGAAGGAGGAAAAGAACGCGAAAAAAGATAAAAAGAAAGACAAAGAGAACAAGTTCAAAGACGTTAACGACGAGACGCATCTTTCTTCTGAAAGAATCATCATCGGCGGCGAAGATGCGATTAAAAATGCCGCGAACTTAAGGAGTCGCCTACCGCACGAAGTTCTTAATCAATTCGACGGAAAATCGAGAGAAGTAAATGTCAACATATAGACACGTTTTTCTTTTGCTTAGACAACATGATATTTTTATTGTGTGTCTTGTTTGCTTCCAGGATTTAATAGAACTGACGCTACAACTGCAAACACAAATCACAGAAAAGAACAAGAGACTTAACGATCTGGAGGACTACATTGATGCTTTACTGTTACGCGTAATGGAGGCGTCTCCACGTTTACTTCAAAATCCATATCAGAGACGATTATCGTCTCCCGGGAACCAGTAGATTATTCATCCTCGATACGAAGCTTTACTTATCTCTACTTCGAAGTTTACGTATTATTTTTCTAGGTATAACTAGATTGATCAAATTGCAATTGCTTATTTGTTATTAACGTTAGCTTGTTACATTAACGCTAATTTATTTTTCTCCGAGTTTTAATGATAATGTTCTCTTGCACAAATTTGTCTTATTTATTTATAATTTTGTGAGGATAATCGTAATAATGTCCGAGAGTAAATGAGTATTAGTGACCAAATAATAATTTTTATCCGGGTGATTTATCTATACTTTACATACAAACACACGGTGTGGAGATGTCAATCGCATTAAAATTTATCTATAATTCCTTGTCTTCCCAGTATATTGAACGATATTCCTCGAATATGTTTGCGATTGAGACTTCCGTCCGCTTGCAGGAAAACTAGCGAACACGACTGTGTCTTATCATCATTATTGTGTTATTAAATAATTGTAAATAAGATAATACTTTTTATAAAGTGATAATACGTTTTATAAAGTGAGTCAGACTATATATACATATATATATATACGTGTATATACAGGGTCCGGCCAAACATGTACAAGCGGGCACGATGTGAATTCTCATGAAAACATTGAAAATCCTTCGCGCACGTACGTTGTTACGGATAATTGTACGATACAGTTCGTCGAGCAACACGTAACGCGTATCGTGTTTGTAAACAAACTCGACTTTCTCGAAAACTAAGCCGAAAATGAAAACTTTCTTCTACGTTTCTTCTTCTTTTTACACGAGGAATCACGTCGTGCCCGCTTGTACGCGTTTATTTGGCCGGATCCTGTACAAATACATATACGTATATATTTATATATATTGATAGAAAAAGAAACTATACGTAGTAATATTTTTTGCACGATCTAATGTTTCACAGAAAAAAACGTGCCTTCCGTCATATATGCACTCATATTAAATTGGATCATGTCTTGTTAATTACATTACTCTTCAATAAAGATAATATCAAGTGTTCACATACATAAAGTATTATATTTACTGTAAAATTAATAAATTTCATATTACATATAACCTGTTTCGTTATTAGTTATTTGCAGTTTTATACGTTCCAATTTTTTACGTACGTGTGCATGTTTATGGAACATTACGATTTAAAATATGAACAGAAAGAGAAGGAGAGGACTTTTACAAACAGGACACGCTACGACGAAAGGCAATGTAATAGCTAACTACATAATTGTACTTACATAATTATACTTTCTTACGGTTTGCGACTCTCTCGGTTTCATAAATCCACAAAAGCAGATATACGAACTGTATATTACTTGTTTCTAGACGCTTCCCGCTCATTCCCGCTCATTCTCGAATGCCGCGATGTTACCGCCACGTATGTATGTCAACTTCATACACAAATCAACTCAGTGAGTAAAAATACTGTCTTCGATTTGGTTCTGTGCTATGTGCGCTCTGTTTTATCGCGCGCGTCGATTCGATATTTCGATTGTATCGAAGTACCGCGCGAAGGAGCAATGAGAAAGACTGAGAACGGCCATTTCATTAAAGTTTCTCGCGTGCTGATTTTAGTGCCACACATTTATAAAAAACGATGTAGAAACTATAAAGCTACGTCCACTTTCAGACGTAGATTATTATAAATAATCCGGTTTGAATCCG
>QVNV01016816.1:0-11272 GCA_014825455.1 Pseudomyrmex pallidus | reverse complement strand
TTCTCGTGTATTTTTCTTTGTACTTTACAATATATTACATTCGTTTAACACAAAGCTTCCTCTGTGTGCAGACTTATTAGTTTACTCTTTAAAAGAGTTAAACAGTAAAAACCCAACAGTTAGAAACTGAGTTATAATTGATTGAGTTTGCTTTTATAAGAAATGAGCGCATTTTAGGTATTGCATTTTGTTGTTGCACGAGGTCTACTAAACGCAATATCTACATTAATTTTATAATAACTATTTAAAATAAGAAGGTATATATTTTGCAGTGTTACTTTGAATTTTGTATATATTGAGTTCAATGAGATAAGAGAATTGGTCTGCGCTTATAGGCTTAGGGAGAAGAAAAACGGTGTAGTTTGCGCGCGGAACACCTGAAGCCAATAGCTGTAGAGTGGGAAGGCTTCCTGATAACGGATATGCGCGAAACAGACGAGTTTTCATCCGCTCTGATTCTCTTCTCTCATTGAACTCAACAAACTATCTGTCAGGTAACATATGGAGGCTCAATGGTTTTACCTGACAGATAGTTTACCCGCTACTTATCTGAAGGTGGAACAACCGGCTCTTAATCTGAAATATCGTAAGTTTCTTATAGTGCAATATTTATTAATTTTTTATTTTGAAATAAATTTTAGATATACACAAGATATATACGCATTTTATTAAAAAAAGATACTATTTATATATGTATTCTTTATGTTCTGAATTTTTTGAAAAGGGGATGTTTGTTTGCCGTCGATGAGCTAGCTTTTTTATACTCGTAATAAACAGCATCATCCGCTCCTGACATCGATGTCATGGTACCAGCTTTACGTATGATCTGTAAAATTTGCATTTTTAATAATATTTAGTAATAATTACACGCGCGCGCGCGCGCGTATATATATAAAATTAAAAATATGTAATTATTTATAAATAATTTAAAACTTTTGTATCTATATATGTATATATATCATTCCCTGCATTTGAGTTACTTACCGGTCTCGGTCCTTCGCCAGGAATTCTTTCCTCGTCTGCATCTGTGTCGCTGGCTGTTAAAACTTGCTGTAGCAACTGACCTTGTTCTTCTCGACTCGAATACATTAGATCTGTCTCCTGTGCAAGTGAGAATAATTTTTTGTCATCGCGCTTTTTTGTACAGACGATTGTATACACATAATATACTTTACGTACACAGTAGCATTTTACTCATCAAACTATTCTTGAGGAATGATTGGTAATGCCAATCATTAAAAAGTAAAATACAATAGTAAGAATAGGCAAGATATTAATTACATTCTCGCTTACCTCATCCATACCAACGAGTTTTGTGATAACTTTATATGCGTATCCTTGATTAATAAGAAATCTTTGACGCTTTTGAGAATAATTCATTTCCATTGTATCTTGCGATACGAGTGTATAAAAGAACGCATTATACTCTTCCGCAATTGCTCCTACGAGCGTTATAATTGTAATAATAATTAAAAAATACACATATTTAACTATACTTAAAATATAAATGTAAATAATATAATTTACATTCAACTAAAATATCTTGTACCTTTTTTAGCTCTAAGAATACGTCCTAATCGTTGCGCTTCTTGCCTTCTAGATCCACCATGAGACGAAATTTGGATTAAGACATTCGCTTCTGGTAAATCAAAAGAAGTATCTGCTACTTTGCTCACAAATATCGTGTTTACTTTCATATTAAATTTAAAATTCTGCAAAATCTGTATCCTTTCGCTCTGAAAAAAAAAAAAAAAATTAAACAACATAAATGATATCGACAAACAAAATATAGCTACGAAATATAATTTTGCCTAATTTTTGATGAGATGCTAGTATATACACTTTTACACTTACTTGACTAGTTGGACCATAAATATAAGGTTTATTCATTTTAATAGCGTAATGTTTCAGTGCAAACACATTGTCTGAAAAAACAATTGTTTTATCGCCGCGCCGTTCGTGATATCGAATCAAATACTGACAACAACGAAACTTGTTTGGATTCATCACATATAACAACTGAAAATGAAAGTAACGTGCATTAAAACTGTGAATATTGTACGTGTGCATATATGTATATATGCAATAACAAAAATCACAATAAATTATAACCAATTTTCTGCTCATTTTGCAGCTTAGATATTCTCTATAAAATTCTGGCGTCATAGGACACCAAACTTCCGCGCACTGCACTCTTGCGATAAATCCTCTATTTTGCAATTCTAACCAGTTGGCTTCGTATAATTTAGGGCCGATTAAAAAGTTTAAATCAGCAATTTTGTCATCTTCTCGCAAGAGGGTCGCCGTTAAACCCAACTTGCAGTGACACTGAACAATCGTCAACACTCTACGAAACATTTTTGCGGGAATAGTGTGCACCTCTAAACAAGTGTCACAATTAACACATACGGAAACGCATTACATAGTTTGCTAGCTAATTGTGACACAAATAACGAAATTTACCATCCAAAACCATAATACCCCATTCCTGTTCTTGCAACCAGCGCATTGTTTGCTCAGCTTCCCACGAACGCTTTTGAGTGTGCGTGATCATGGAATATGTAGTTATCAATATACCGCAACCCATAGGTTTATCCTTCGCTTCGCTAGTAAATCGACAAATCATTGAGTCATCAGCGGTAGACCACATTTTAAATTGCTGTTTCCACTGTTCCACAGACACACCGGAGTTACATAATACTATGGCGCGTTTGCGTACTGTACAGCAAGCTGTAACTCCGACCAAACTTTTACCAGCACCTATGCTCAAGAAGATCAGAAATAATCAAAATGTACATATTACACACTCGGAGGTTTTTTTTCTTTTTCTGTCTACATCGTGCGCGAGTAACATAAGCTACTAGAACTTCTATTAAACTCACCACAAGGTAAGACTATAACTCCAGATCTAGCTCGTCCATTACCAAACATTTTCCGCAAACTTTTCTCCTGATAAGGCCTTAATACAGCTGATGGTTTTAAATCGATACTGGAACATTATATTTTGTTTAGTTTTCAATTAAATATAACTATACAGAATATACGCTGTCGTTGCGGTCTTACTTTATATCTGGATTTATAGTATCATTGCGAAAATCATATTCTGCCAATAAAGGATGTTCCAGATCGATACATCGTTTTTGTATAACTTCAATTTTTTCCTTTTTGACATAAAACCAAGTAATTATTATACAAGTATTACATAATGTTTTGTTTAAAAATTTTAAATCTATAGTAAAATGTATTATTAACAATACATATATTTTGTAATATGAAAAAAAAACAAATACCTGATTTACTTCAAAACTAACTGTTTTCAATTCTTGATCTTCTTCATCTTCTTTATCCATTTTGTCATAAAAAGCAGTTATATCTTCTGGAATAGCAGTTACTTCTGCTAATATCTGATCCGATTCAGTTTCTGTATTTGGCTTATTAGGTACAGTAGTGTTAATAAGTGGTTTTGCACCAAACTATGTTCAAACAAAAAAGAGAAACTATATATGTTTTATCACTGAAAGTGATAAAAATTAGCGCATATATATTTTTTCTACAGACCTGAGGAGTCTTAAACTTGGGCTGAACATTTGTGATAATATCAGTTTGTGTATCTTCCATAATTTTTCTCAATCTACATTCTTGAATTACTGGATCTTTTAGTAATTTTTGCAACACGTCAGGAAATGGCGATTCGATAAAATATTTATTGCGTTTTAAAACAAGTTTGACCTGTGCAAAGTGCATAATTAAATTTTATTCAATTTCTTTCTGGACAAAAATAAAATATTTTGTTACACAATTTATATTTGAAAGTATCTTTTTACTTACTTTTCCATAAGATAATGTACACAACTTGATAAATTCGATTATACCATCAGGAATGCTGGTCTTGCTCAATCTTTGTAAATATTCTATTATATCTTGTGTTTGTAAACCTACACTAACTGCAGCATAGAGTGAATACGGAGTAAGCCTATACTAAAATGTAAAAAAAAAAAAAAGTTAATATATATGTATTATATAGGTTGCAATTGCTTTTTACTTATCATACTTTTAATTATACCTCGTGAATATATTCTGGTCGGCATACAGGTTCTGATATAGCTATCAAAAAATCATGGGCATGTTTATATACAGGAGAAAAAGATTCTAAGAATATATGTCCATTTGGTGCCTATAAAAATGGAAAGCATTATTGATTGACATTCAGAAAGTAGTTAGTATAATTACCTATATTACTTTTTGAAATGTTTTTCACAATGAGAGAGATACAAATCTCTGAGAAATAAATTTATTTTTGTAAAAGTATATAGATATATTTAATCTTACCACCCACAATGGCCTACTCATACTGTCGGCCTTTAATATCATCTGAGTTCGGTAATCTTTTGCACCAAACTCATCTTCGATTGCAGTCTCATCATGCTTTTCTATGTCAGTTTTTGCAGCATCTGGTACACCATCTGCTTCATTGCTATCTATTGAATCTTCGTCATGGTATTCGTCAAAATCATCTTTACGTTTTTTGCCTTTACCTTTAACAAATATTGCTATTTTGCGAACGTGTAATATATATAAAAAGTACATCTAAAGATATAATTACAATTTTGTGTAATACATAACGATGAATTTAACACGTAAACAGAGCATATAGTTGGAAAAAAATGAAAAAAAAGAAATAAAAACATAGAGTACTTACTATTGTCTTTTTTAAAACGTTTTGGCGGCCCCATTTTCCTCTGTTTTGGAATATTAAATTGAATCACATTTACTTTTCAGAAGATACATACTCCATTACGTATCTCTCTACCTAACCTCTCTCTACTCCTCTATAGTCCTATATTGTATTCACGATTGTGATTGGTTCACGATGTTAAAAATGACCAGTTGAGTTGACGTCTTGTCAATACTCGACGTTGATTTGTTATTTCTAAGAGCCAATTACGTTCGATCGCTACAAAGCAGAGCTTGTTCTTCTTTCTGCTGAACGCAGCAAATGGCCACGTTCAGCAGACTGAGCAGATCAGTGAACGCTTAGTGATTCTTTAATATGATTGAATCTTGCCTTTAGATCTTAACTGGATCTAAGTGCAGAAACCAATCATAAACGATGACTATAAAAAAAACAGTTTTCATTAAAAGGCAAACAAATTCCGAAACGTTTTATATATTAGTCTTGGATAGTTTCTTTGAAGTGTGTTTTACTTATATAAACACGTACATATACAATAATATATAAAAGTATTATCTTGCAAAAGAATATAATTAATAAATGATATTGATGTTTTACATTAATTTTTATTAATTATTCTTAAAAAATACAAATCAAAAGTTGTCCAACACAAAAAATATATAAAAAGTTAACGATCTACATTAAATAATTAATGTCTATTAGTTAATGTGCGTAGGATATGTAGTCAAGTCGAGCGTTACAACCTTGCTTTCCAAACACTCGCCTACCTGAAAGTTATACAAGAAATACAGCAGAAATATTAATTAATGTTATATGCAATGTAATATATGAATTAACGATAAAATAATTTTCTTACATCTGGACAAATTCCAATAAGTGCATCTGCATGCGAATAAAACTCTTCCTTCAATGATATAACAATTGTTTGCAACGAACTTGTTTTATCGCGAATGTAACTTGCCACTTTTCCAATGTTGGTATTATCAAGAGCGGCGTCGATTTCATCCAAGACAAAAAACGGCGCAGGCTGAAAGCTGAATTTATACGAACAATAAATTTAGATGATTGTTATATTCGAGAGTTTACATGTAATCAATTTACTTCTATATTTTTTTGCATACGAACCTGTGAATTGCAAATAGCAAAGCCAATGCAGCAACTGTTTTCTCTCCACCAGACAAATTGGACATGGGTTGAAACCGTTTGCCTGGAGCCACGCAATTGTAATTAATGCCATCCAAATAAGGCTCTTCAGGATTTTCCGGTCCAAGGAACGCCTGAGCTGATTGATTCTTTGCTAGACTCTAAAACGATGTATACAGCGATTACATGTATTGCTGTAAATATGTGTAAATATGTGAAATTTTCTCAATTAACTGTACGAAGTTACACCTTGTAAATAGGATCAATTTCGTTCGCCACATGTTCAAAGCAAGCCATAAATCTGTCGTGTCGTTCTTTCTTTATCTTCTCGAATTGCGTCTTTGCTTTCTTCGCCTTCTTGCGAGACTGCTCAAACTCTTCGTTGGTTTCTTGTAACTTTTCTTTCGCCAGATATAATTTTTGAATTGCCTGTAAAAATATTACAGTTTTATATATCATGATATCACACACATTCACAGAATAATTTGTTACAAACCTTCATGTTTGGTGCTTGTATGCGCTGTATCGTATTTTGTAAGTCATTGATTATCTTCGTTAACTTGTCGGTCGTTTTTTTGATATCATCCTCATCGACATCCTTCAAATGTTCCGGTAGAAGTGCATAATCTATAGTGATTCTTCTTTCGCGCTCATACTGCTGCTGCGTGCTCACCGATGACGTATCGTTATGTGATTCATTTCCGTTCGTTGTGCTAGTTTCACCTGCGATATCTTCCATATTTCCGTGCAACATGGGTATCGCAATATCTTCCATCTAAATATTAATAAGTACACACACGCTAATTTATAAAATATACAGCAACAGAATTTGATATAATAATAATTAATATTAATAGCTTGACAAACCTTGCATTGCATTAAAATAGCGTGTCGTTCAGCTTTCTTCTGTTCTATCTTTGTTTCAATTGCATTTAGTTGCTTCTGAGCGGCTTGAATATCTTTCGCGATAGTTCCTACCTCACGTCTGGCTTTACCGATTTCATCTTCCTTCTGATCAACTTCCATTTTCTTGGCATTGCGCGACGATTTCAATTGCTCCATTTGCTGTTCGTCATGATCAATCTCCGCTTTTTGATTAGATTCGGTTTGTTTAGCGGACTCGAGTTTGTCTTCTGCATCCTGAACCGCTCGTTCCCAACGTAAAACATTATCTTGTATGAAAATAGATAAATACATGATTAATCATATGTGTATACATATATATATATATATATAGAATATAGAGAAAACTTTTCGTGAAAGGTAAACGTTTTACAATACAATACAATTTTATTCGTATTACTTTCTGTGTCGCGTTGTTTTTCAAAATCTAATTGATTGTAGATGCGATTGCATTGATTGTCGAACTCCATTCGTTTTTTTGCTCTTTCTTGCTGAGATCTAGAAAATAAGAGTTAATATATTTGATTTTATATCGCAAACATTTAAATTACCTCATTATGTACTACTTTTCTCTACCTTAATTCTCTTTCTTCGTACTGACGGATATTGGAAACTCCTATTTGTTCGCAAAAACTAGCAAATACATCATCCTCAACATTGTTCATTTTTTCTTTGATATTTTGTATTTCTTGGTCTCTCTCAGCCATAGTTTTTTCGATAGCAGCTATTGTAGGCTATATACATATCCAAGAAATGTAGATCTTTTTCAAGTACAAATTATACATGTATATAATATTTTGAAACTTACACCAAACATGTTTAATTCTTTTTGCAAACTATCTAGCTCCACTTCAAGATCCGCGATTTGTTTTTGCTGTGTACAACAAATAATTTATGAAAAACTATAAACAGCCTTAAGCAGACAACAAATAATGCTTACCGTTGCAATCAAATCACTTTTATTATACTTTAAACGAGTCTCCAAACCACGTATCTGGGATTCAACTGTGTTCAATTCCGATTCTTTACGTGATTTTTTCAACGATTCTCTTAATTCTTCAGTTAATTTTTCCTTTTGCGCCTTTAACTGAGACATTTGTTTCTCATCCCATCTCTTTGCTTTTTTGGCTAGATCTAAACTGCCGCCGGATATTATTCCGGCTTTTTGATAGAACGTGCCATCTAACGCGACGCACTGCAAATATTTTGTGATGTACGTTTTGCATGATCATTTATCATTTTCTTCTTAGTTGTCAAGTACGAGTCTCATATGCATATTATATAAGTACTTACATCGTATCTAGTCTTCTTATCCATTTCATACGCTACTTTATTCGCATCTTCCGGTGTCTCGCATACAAGAGCATTGTTGGTCGCAAACAAAACTGCTCTATCAATATCCTTTGGTGAGAAATGCAGTACATCGTATAGCAATTTCACATTTTTTGGCTCTTGTATATTACTGCAAAATCAATTGTGCAATTGTTATTTGCATAAAATCGCAAGACGACTGTATGCTAGTTTTTATTTAAATAACTACACAATAATTATTTGATCAGCTTTGCTCACCGAAGTCGCTCTTTTAGCGGCTTAGCCTGTATATAATCAAGCGGAAGAAACGTTTCCGGCTCGAGATACTGCTCCTTCAAATACTGGATACATTGCCTGGCAGTTTTTTCAGTATCTACTACGATAGCCTCCATATATTTGCCAAGCACTTTCGTAATAGCAACGTTGTATCGTTTATGTATCGGTTCGCACATGTTGTACATGCGATCGTACTAATAAAAAGAAAACCACATAAGTCATTTTATCTCACTGCATTGTAAGAAAACTTAGATAACAAAAGAACAAAAAATAAAAAACACACCACTCCAGGAAACAGACGTTTAAAATTTTCAACAATTTCCGTTTTCTTCTTAGTTCTAGATACTTCGTGTTTATCAACTTTAGCATCACCCAGTTGCTCCGAGATGCTCTCTAACTCTCGTTGTATATTTTGAATCTTGTCTTTAGACGTGCCCACATCGGACTGTAAGTCAGCCCTAAGCTTCTTCTGATCTTCCAAAGCAGTTTCGGATGTCTTTATGTGTTCTTCCAATTTCTCAACTCGCTTAAGAGCTTCGTCTCGCATGTGACCCTTTTGCTTGTGCTTGTTCTCGATCTCGGTCTTCTTCCTACCCTCGTTGTCAAGCCTGTCTTGGTCTGATTTTTGTTCGCGATTGATGGAATCGAGAAGCTGAAGATATCTAGCGGATTGTTTGCCGGCTTCTTCTTTCAAACGATTATATTCCCGCACCTTACATTGTTCATCAAATTATTAAACGTTTAAAGTTTGCAAATATCGCACAAATTTTACATAAATTTGTTTTACCTGTTCTTCTTCCAACTGCACATCTCTTCCTTGTAATTGTGATTGTCCTGCTATACTAGCCTCGTAAGCAGCTTTAGCTTCTTCGACCTGCCGCAGTTCTTCTTGCAATTCGTTTATGTCTTTTTTGTGAGCCTCGTCTGCGATGCGCGCTTGTGCCAAAGATTTGCGAGCAGACTCGACCTTCTTCTGCATGTGCGCGACACGTTCTTTAGCTTTAATAAACGTCGGACGCTTTTTCGTAATTTCTACTTCCACTTCTCTGATATCTTGCTCAATCTTAGCAAGATCTCTACTGAGTTTGGAGGCATCTTTCTTTTTGTCTTTCAGCAATTCTTCAGCTTTTTCTTTTTTCTTTTCGATTTTTTCAATTTCGTGTTGTTTCTTTTTTTGAGAAACTTCTAAATTTTCAATACTCTTCTCATTGTGAAATAATCGGAACAATTGCAATTCCACTTGTTTTTCAACCTTGAAACAAATGTGACATTTTCCTGAATAAAGTATTATAATTTATACATAGCTAGTAAATATATATTATAAGAAAAATAGATTGTACATATTCTTCTTTAAGACGTTGATACTTTTCAGCCTCTTCTTTTTCTAACTTGGCCTCTTTTCTTTCTGCAGCAATTCCTTTCTTTTTCTGATACGAAAATTGGGTTTCTTCTTCAGCTTTTAACATTTCTGTCCTTAATCTAAAATGATTTTTATTATACTTACAAGTGCAAAACTAAAAATAGAACAATGACATAACTTTTACCTAGTTAAGAATAGTATTAACAAAAGATCTTTGTTCGAATGTGTTTTGTTTAAGTAAAAATTTTCCAACAGATTTTCAATTTTGACGATAACACAAAAACTTTACCTTTCATATTCTGTTTTTAGTGCACCAGAATTACTTATTTCCTCAAACAGAGCGGTGCGTTCTTTTGGATTTTTCATAGCTATAGATTCCACTGCACCTTGAAATACTAGAAAATTCTTTGCTTTAACATTAATACCAAGCTGTTCCAACTCGTTGAGATATACTTGGCTAGTGACAAGCTAAAAAAGAAAATATTCTTGAAATCTTCAATCTCTTTCTTTTATGAAATTTTATAGATTAAGTTATATAACATTTACATTACTGTTTATCCTGTGCTCAGAAGAAGAACCTTGTACTGAACGCATAAAGCTTTTCTCAGTTCCATCTTCCAGTTGAAATACAGCTGTTACTGAGGCACTACATTTCAAACATAAAATTTGCATTTTTTTTATATATATAATAAAAAGGACGAATTATATAAAGACCAATGTCTCTACATCATATTATATAGACTAATATCTTACAAATTCTCTTGTGAAAATCTATATAAGAGAATCTATTTATATAAAATCATCTTTACCTTCGAGCTACTGGCATTCCAATAGATGCACCATGAATGAGTTCGCTGAATCTTTTAACTCTCAGACTGCTCGTTTTTTCACCCATAACAAAACTGATAGCATCCATAAAGTTGGATTTTCCTGTTACGAATAAAGAAGACGAAAAATATATAGTCTTGTTCATGTACACAATATGTCAAATAATGTTTCGTTGGATGTGTCTATTGTTGATATACATTATAACATAACCTACCCGAACCATTAGGACCAACTACTGCCGTAAAAGACTTCAAAGGACCAATAATAAGCTTTCCTTTATAAGATTTGAAGTTTTCAACTTCAATATGCTTCAAGAACGCCGGCATCTTTCACAACATTCAAAAAATTCACTGAAATCAGATTATTAATTGCGTTCGCGCCACAATATCTTCAATTAGGGTTTGACGTTGTAACGGCTAGTGGGCCATTATATTTCCGATCATTTCCGATACAAGGAAGAAAGCCATGTGTTCGTATAATTGTCTACTGTTATGTATGTGTGTGTGTTGTTCTTTTTCCATACATTAGCTGCACTAGATCACAGTTTGGCTGCGTTCAGGGAGCGCGCTATCAGCGCTATTACATCATTCTACACTCGATTCAAATAGAGAAGAGAAACCTACTGCGCAGATGGGAAGAAAAGCGGACAAAGTGAGGGCGACGTCCCATTGAGGGCGCCGGCACACGAGACGGATAGAGACGGAACGGAATGAAAGCGGAATCATAACGGAACCAATCACAGCTCTAGTCTCTTTCGT
>QVNV01016815.1:0-11628 GCA_014825455.1 Pseudomyrmex pallidus | reverse complement strand
CCCCCTCCCCCCTCCCCCCGGTCTTTCTCGTTTTACATCTCTCGCGCGCGCGATTCCCTCCCTCCCCTTTCCGTAAATCCGCATCGTTCGTCTCGTTGTCATTTCGCGAAACCGCTCCGTACGTCTGCCGGCGCATCGATCAGAGTCGCGCGCGAGGAACGTCGCGCGGAATTACATTAGACCGTCACTCGTCTAATGGAACCGCGAGATCGATTTCCTCCGGAATTTTTTTTGCCGCGGAACTAGCGCATATATATATGTGTATGTAGAATGTGTGTGTGTGTGTGTGTGTGTGTGTGTGTGTGTGTGTGTGTGTGTGTGTGTGTGTGTGTGTGTGTGTGTGTGTGTGTGTGTGTGTGTAACGGGACATGGTCTATCATTCTTCATTTCGCGCGCGACGGAAATGGCAAATCCTCCCCCTTCGCACGAAGAAGTGTGTGTATGTGCGTGTATGTGTGACACATCTGGGTAACTAAATGCAACGAGGACTGTGTGTTGTTGACGCGTTTTAAGGTAGTTATCGCGCGACAGTTGAAAAAAGTTCAATTTCACGCCGCGGAAAAGTGGAACTCGCACGAATATTTCAGACTCGGGGGTTGTTTTTTTTTTTGTTTTTTACCAACGTGTCGTTAGTGCGGGAGTCAAATGATTCGTTTTATTGCGCTCGAACATGAAGAAATTTCACGAGCGTTTTACAAAGTAGCGCCTTGACGCGTTGTTCAAATTCGCGGGAAGAGTCGACACAATCGATTCCGCGCGATAACCACCTCAAAACGCGGAAGGAACAAATCACGAATGAAATGGTACAAGTAGTAGTCGAGAAAGAACACACACACACACGAGTGGTGGCGAGAGACAAATCTCGTCGAGTTTAGCGAATACAAACCAGACGCGAGTTTTTGTGTATGAAGACAAAGTGCGTGCACACGAGCGGGCAAGGATTTTTCGTCTGGTGCGCAATTCCGAAAGAAGAAGAACAAGAGACTCTCTCGGAGAGAGAGAGATGCTACGATCTACTCGCGAGTATCTCTTAAATAATGCCGCGTATCTCAAATTCATCCTGCATCAGCTCTCGCGCAAGTCCCGGCCATTTTTAAGCGACGACTTTTTCCCCGCCCCCCTTCTCCTCGCGCTTGTCCCGAGACTCCGCGCGCGGCACATCCGCGCCAGAGACTCGGCGGGCGCGCGGAGTCTGCTTCATTTTTGTTTAAAAGTAATGCGGCGATTTTCCCCGGACCCGGCGGGGGCTTAGCTCCCGGGTTTTTCTTTTAACAAAGAGAAACGTCAGGGAAAACTAATAGCGGGGGGATAACGAGCCCGGGATTACCGAGGCTTAGCGTGAGAAAGAAAACGGCACGTCGGATATAATATACCGCCCAAATATGATGGATTACTCTCGCGGAGAAATTTCACGCGCGTTTTCACACCCGGCGCGCGCGCGCGAGAGAGAGAGAGAGAGACCTTCGACACTCCGAAAAGCGATTAAGTTCATTATGAGTACGCGCAGATGTGATAATCTCAATTGGAATAAAAATAGTTTATTGATAATGTGAATTTATCAAACCAAAAAAAATAGATAAGATAGTAAATTTTTCAGTTAAAAGAAAAAAAGATTTTATTAAATTTGCGGACAAGATGTCTTCGCATTTCAACGTCGATTTTAATTCCTGACAAACCGTAAATAGCTTAAAAAATATATTCAAAGCGCAAAGAAACAGCTGGCTACTGAATTAGCAATGAAACATCCGCAATGTGTCAAGATAACTAGATTTTCCGATTTCGGAACGTTTCTTCCCTTTTGAAATTAAGCAAAATAGAACAAACTAAAAAAAAACAAACAAAATGTTTTATTTCTACGCGCACTTTTTTTTAATGCGCAAGCGATTGCATTAAAAAAGCGAGAGATAAAAAAAAATTGAAACTGTCCCGAATCGGCATAAATGCGGTTTGCCTCCGCGGTTTCGTGTATTCTTTACATAATTTTCCGGACTTGACAATTTTTTTCTATCGTCCAAACAATATTGACGTATCAAAGAAGGGAAAAAAAACCTCGATAATTCGGAAATATCCGAAAATACCGAACACACAATATTTATTTCAACCGTGAGAGACGTTGAAGAATTATTTTTCACTCGAGAAGTTGACTTCTTCTTCCGCGAAACTGTTTATACAAGATCAATATCCGGAGGAGACATCAGCGCGAATTTTAAACGCGAATCTATTTCTATCGATCATTTATTGTATCCCCCCGAGTATTTGTACTCGTCTTGAACCACAACCGCGTTATTAAAATACGAGACCAGAGGTTGCAAGCAAACATCTGGACGCGCGGTTTTTTAAACTTTTTGAGCGATTGAGAGATTTAATACCGCGCAATCGTAATATAAGGCAACTTTTGCCCTTTTAAGAGGTGCTTTTAGCCAGGTATAAAACGCGCACGCAATATGCGCATGTATTTCGCATTGATAAACTTTTCAAGAGTTTCGTGCCAAAGAACTTCGTTCTCTCTCTCTCTCTCTCGTTAGCGAAAATTTCGAGCGCTCATATATTGAAACACGCCGTTCCGTCTCTCCGGTCGCGTTCGCCTCACCGCCAGGCGGGCTATACGGCGGACCTGAACTACTGACAATTTCCAGCTTCTTGCTCGGAGACCAAGAAGGACCCGATGTTTCCGTACTCGCGTTTTGCGAAAAGCAATTGTCGCGCGAGATCGGGAAGTAGGTAAATGGAAGAAGAGTCAAGATTCAAAATAAATTCTCCGAGCCGTCACGGCGTCCGTCGCTGAACGTAGTTAAGTCAGAATTTCAACGAACAAACTCGTTTAAAAGGACGTTTCGATCATTTGTCATCTTCAGCTAGTAGCTGGGCGGCAATAAATCGAAAAATAAAATTCAAAAAAATATGTTTTTACAAGAAAATATGTTTTTTCTTACGAGAAATAGTAAAAAAGAGGTGTGTTTCGAGATTAATTTTTGTTTCTTTTGCAGAGTATTTTTTTCTACCGTTTGTAAATTTGTGAAAAATGAACAAATTGTATTTTTCGATCTGGCGTCGCTCGGATTGGCTGAAGACGGTCAGAATAAATGAACGTCGAAACGTTTCTGACATTTGCTTAACCTCCTGATTTTTCATTGACTACGTTTAGAGATGGACCGCAGCTTCCTTTTGATTTCTCGAAGCGTGTTGATTAAAAAAGTGAAAAAAAGAAAAAATTGCACAACGCCGTGCAAATACGTTGCAAATAAATTTCTGCATCATTGCGCGATATCTCGCAAAACAATACTCGATGAATTTCGATCGTCCAAAACCGAGAGCGATGTTATTGCAGTCGCAGATACAATTAATGGCGACGCGGCGATGTGTGTGTGTGTCGACGAAGAAAGAAGAAACGCGGAAAACCGAATAGACCGGGGGAAGAGAGAGAGAGAAAAAAACAGCGAGATACCGTATGTGACGCGACGACGACGTATCGGACGCGATCGAGAAGAGGCGAAATGCCGCATATTATTGAACGAACGCGGAAACGCATTATCCGGTAATACGCTCCGCCGCATCCGGCGTTATCGGAAACTCGTTGCTCCGCCTCGTCGGAGCCGTATTTAACGGATAGGATTCATGAATGAGTCCCGGTGCGCTCGGAAATAACAGACGACAACCCGACAAAGATGTGAGACGGGGCTGAGAGAAGAGGAAACGAGAAAGAGAGAGAGAGAGATTCTTTGGCGAGAGCGCGCGCTAACGAGTAAAGCCACGTAACTAGCGAGAGCGTGTTGCCGTGTGTTTGAATGCACAAACGTACCCTCGCGGTTGAATGCGCCCGTCGTCGTTGTCAACGATCCGAAATCCTCTCTCAAACGACAGAATCGCATTTTTTTTTTTTTTCCAACGCACTCTCGCGTTTCCTTTAATCCGCGGATAGGGTTTTCTTTGCCCTCGGATTTGTTTTTTTGACTTTGACCCCCGCAAAACCAAGACAATGGAATAATATCGCGCGTTGTCGCTTTTTTCCACTCTCTCTCTCTATCTCTCTCTGTCTCTCTGCACGCTACTCATCAATATTTAAGCCGAAATAGCGCCGCGCGAAATCTCGCGTTGCAATTTACTTTATTTTTTTTTTTTGGTTTTGCAAAGTCAGTCGACAGTATAATTTATCGCGTTGTAAATTTTATAACCTGACCGAGCCCAGATAACACGTAAATCCTACATTTATCATCGCTGCATTAATCTGCTTTCTCCCAAGTATTGGAGGGGAGGGGAAAAAATCTGAAAATTAATTCTATTTGTTGTTGCCGAGAGTGTATGAAGTTGCGCGGGAACGCGCGATATATCGCGGTGCAGTTTTCGAAATGGACGTTAAAGAGAAAGAGAGAGAGAGAGAGATGAAGGGGGTATCGCGCGCGAACGATCGAATTCGATCCGAAGGGGCATCGAACGGGCGCGCTGAATGATTAATGCACTCGGGCAAATACTTTCAGCGCATGAGGTTCGCCGGTGCAGTTACAACCATCACCCGCCACACACAGTGCCGTCTGCCCCGGCGGCGGCGGCGGCGAGAGTTGGCTCGCACACGCGATGTACTCGGGCCGCGCCATTAGAACACAATTGATCACGTGTATTTGTAACTGCTCAAACGTTACCCGCCCCCGGAGTGATCAATCGTGCAACCGCCCCTTCGACGAAAACCCTTCGTCGAATTCCGAAGTACGTGCCGGTCTCACTTCGGCAGTCAATGATCCTCTTGAGCGGCGATGCGGAAAGAGAACGATTCGGAGAAGAGGGTCGTGCGAGGGGGAATTTCACCCGGGCCAATTAGAAAGTGTTTCACTTTCTTGTTTTTTTTTTCTCCAACGAGAGAGAAAGGAGAAAAAGAGGGAAGGAACATCGTTTTTTGTCAACCCTTCGCGGGCCGACCTCAAAAATGAAATTGCGAGTTGGGTCCGCGAGACCCGCGCCACTTTAAAATCGATTGTCTCCGCGATAAATCGATATTTTTGCAGTTTCGAAAATATAAACGTTCTAAAAAAAAAAAACTAACTTTTACTAAGAAACACCGATCTGCAATTTTTCACCGGGTCATGGGAGACCCATGTCCGTCCGCCGTGGGGTTAATTAATTAACAAAATACACGCGCGCACATTTGTTTTCCGTGTGTGTCGAAAAAGCAAAAGTTTCTCCGTAAATTTTACATTACAGCGGGCTCGGCCGCTGATTTCTGTGTGCGCAAACACATTTAGCATAAATTATCAGGGCGAAAATCCTTCGCCGAGCGGAGGGAAACTCCTCCGCCGCTGATGAACTTGCGCGCTCGCAAACGGAAGCGGTTAATAAGGAAGCAAAACCAACATCTTAAAAAATTCAGACGCGGAACGTGCGAATAATAAATACTCCGAGCGCGGCGGCGGCGGCGGCGGCGGCGGGTGAAGTAGCCGAGAGTGAAACATGATGTACGCGCGAGGGAGGCGCGCGAGGCAGACCAGATTTACGAGCGGGCAAAAGCAGCGGGCGCGTGTTTGGCGAAGAGGAAAAATTATGAAGAAAGAAGACCGCGGCAAAAAGGCGGCTCGGAAAAGAGAGAAGAAACGCACGGAGAGAAAGAAAGAAAGAAATAAAGAGAGAGAGAAGAACAAAGAGAAAAGTTAACAATAACCGAACACGCGCGCAAAGAGACGCGCGGAAAAGGGGGGCGAGCGAAGAAATGAACGCGCGCGAAACGTGTACCGACAATGAGTGAATTATATTGTACGTTAAAAGAGAGAAGGAGAGAGAGAGAGAGATCATTTAATATGGAACACAATGTGTTTCTTGAGAGAAGAAAAACGCGCGCGTTGAGCGTCGACGCGTGGCTTGTAACGCAAATTTTGTAACACGCTGAATAAGTGAGAAGTAACGGAATAATAAATATAACGCGGTTTATGAACGAGAAGAAGAAAAAAATATACACCCGCGAGAACGAGAGGGGAAAAAAACGCGCAACAAACGTAATATCCCGAAGTTTAGCAAATAAACTGGAAATGACGGCGAGTCATAGAAACGTCGAATTTCGCAGCGAAGTGAACGCGCGCGCGCGCGCTGCGCTCTCTCTCGCGCCGCATTACCCGCAATCAGCGTTAAGTCGCCATCGTGTATATATATGTACATTTGTAACCGGTAAGAAAGGACAATGTGTCGGAGAAAGATGAAGAAACACGCGCGGTAGAGAAGAGAGAGAGAGCGAGCCCTTGCGTTTTCTCTCCGAGGGGAAACCATTTCTTGGCTTCCCCGAGATACGGAGATGAGAGGAGTTGGATTGCGCGAGCGGAACGGTTTAGAGAAAAGGATGAGAGCGGATGGAAACACACGAGAGGAAGACAAAGAAGAAGAAGAGAGAGAGAGAGAGGATAGAGAGGCAGTTCGCTAGAAGCTTCCTGTGTTCCCCGCCGGAAAGAGGAAACGCCTTTCCTCCGTTTCTACACCCTCGCACCACACAGCCCGGTCCCTTCGCCGTGCCTCCTCCCCCCCGCGTATCGCCGCGCCACTTCGTGTTCTCGTTCACGAGATATTTAAATAGTCATCCCTCTCGGCTCGAATGAACAACTTTCACATACGCGACTCGCCGTAATATTTTTCAGGAAAACGTTTTCCCGTCTCCTCGTCTTCTCGCAACGTGCGCGCGAGAATTTCAGAAAATGTATTTTATATAAAGCGCATGTTTCTTTCTCTGTGTGTGTGTGTATGTATTAATTTCAAATCGTATTTAAACATTGCGGGAAGTGCCTTGGTGGCCGAATTCGAGAAGACGAGCGCGCGGAAGATGCGGGAGATTCGGATTCGACTTGCGGCCGACGTGTTTTTCGCAATGGAAATTTTATATTTTGCGAGAGGGCGAATTTGAATATTTCACAGAGATGCAAACCAGAAGCGTCCCGTGTGAAATTTCGCGAATTAAATTTTATTTCGAATTTCCACGTGTGTGGAAATTAATTTACACGTTTAAGAAAAGTAAATTAATGTACGGGATTAACGGAAATGTATTTAAAAAAAAGTAAGTGGTTATTGCTCGAAGTAGTAAAATAAAACGTGACGAGTTTTTCCTCTACAAAATGGCGTTTGGATTTATTTCGGTCCGTTTCTTGCGAAGTAACAACCATTTGCTCTTCAACACGTTCCTATTAGTCACCCCGTATATGTAATTGTACATCGTATTGGCATACTGGCTCGATCTTAATACTCCTAATTGTGCTTTTTGTTTTTAATTGTTGCAATATTAATGCGAATTCATGAAAATGTCATTTCCCAAGAAACGCGCGCAAATCAAATTGTTCCGTTGAGTTGTTCGAAAATCAACGCGGCGTTTTTTCGATAATTAAATCATCACGTAATTTAGCTTTTGCAATGCCGTTCCGATTTTTAGTATCCGCGCGACGCCGCGACGTGTTGTCTCGACACGTTGGCTAAATCGCTACGAACTTTCCGAAAACAATCCAACGAACACGCATTTTGCGCATTTCACTTTCCGAAAGTAGAAAAAACGCTATCTCGAAAGATGCTCTCGGAGATGCTCCTCTTCGTGTAACGGATAGTCTTCTCTTAGATCCTAACAACACAGAAACGGAATAAAATTCTCCTTGGCAACGAGGAGACCGTCTCGTCTCGTCCGTCCGGAGCGGTTATGGAGCGTCGCGCACGTGCTTGGCGACGGGACGAAACGAAACGTCGCGTTTCTCTTCGAAACACGATCCTTGGCGGAGAGAGCGCGACGTGTGTCCTCCTCCTCCTCCTCCTTCTCCCTTCGTTGAATAAATTCAACGAGAACGAGCATATCACGAGTTACAAGTGGCAGACAGACTTACCGGTGCAGGTAGCCAAAAGACAAATCGCCAGCAGAACCGCTCGCTTCCTGGGCAACCTGCAAGCAGAGGAAGAGGCCGGTGATTATTGATTGAGCTTTCTGGCCAATGGAGAGAGAGAGAGAGAGACGATCGGTCGGGAAGGATAACGCTCGGCTTCAACGACAACGGCTATCAGACTCGCGATTACACGGATTAATCTTGCGTCACGCCACGCGCGCGCGCGCGCTGGAACGTTTAATTAATTGTTCATTTACGGATATCTCTCGGTCGGAAAACGGTCTCAAGGAATTAATTAATTATCGAAAGTCGAGTACCTCCTCCCCGACTCTGAAAACTCGACGTCAAGTTTCACTCTGTTTTCTTTCTTTTTTTTATTTAAATTATGTAAACGAACGCATTTCTACAATTTTTTTTTTCAAAAACGATACGTGTCGAATCGACTGTAGAGACGACCGTGTTAAATGGATAACTGCGTTAAAACTGATTGTGTGCGCCGAAATATCTTGACCGATACGCGACCCAATAAAACGGGCAACTGCGAGTTAAAATTAAAGTCTCGAACGATCTCGACGATGACACATTTTTAGAGAAATGTCATCGCGCGTCACAAACGCCTCTGACGCGTTTTAGAAGAAGCACACGACAATTTTTCATATTTTTGGGTTTATAAACGGCAGATATGCCGTCGTTCGACCGAAATTCGATTGTTCCGCCAACCCCATTACTCCGGTCCCTAAATAAGTAACGCGACACGGACTCTCGGCTGTAAATTCGGCCGGAAACTTCAACTTTAATCAAATTAGGTCAGAACGAGAGATGTGGAAACGGTAGTTTCTAACGACCGGGGAGTAGTTGCCAAAATAATCGCAAATTTCGGAGAGAATATGGTCTCGTTGAGATGGGGGGAAAAGCTCGCGAGAGACAACTTTCGTATCTTTATTTTGACGCGTTCAACTATGTAGTTCGTTTCAGACTCGTGATAATTAAAACCCGGGTAGTATTACATTGATAACGAATATTATTATTAACGTTGGAAGCTGCGATTCAAGTCTCACGTTGCGACCATTTGCGTGACGATGTACGGTAGAACTCCAGTAATTTCGAGCAATTTTGACTTCTCCTTGATAGACGGGGGGCCAGTAGTTTCCCCCACTATTATTACATGATTCCCCCCGATATTCTTGAGTGACTGCGCAGATAATAAAGGGAGAAAGACGATGAAAGACAAAAGAAAGAGACAAATACTGTATCTTGCTACCAGTCGGTTGCTGGAAGGGGAGGAAAATAATTTCGAATTCTCTAGAAAGAGTCAGTCCCATGTGCTCGAAATTACTGGAGTATATTTGTTATATATTTGTAGGAAAGTAGTGTGGAGATTTAGATTCTCAAGAATCGAGACGCGAGAATGTACGTGTGTGTGTAATATATTTGTGTAATAATATCGAAAACACGCAAAAAAAAAAAACTATTACACGCAGCGCCGAACATTCTAGATCCGAACGTTGATCTAAACGCGCACGAAAAATCTTTCCTCCGTATTTATTGTATGTATATTATATACAAGGTGTCCGAAAAGTGTTGACAAAACTGTGCGAAGTGCAGAGACAGAATTGGAACCGATCCGTTGAAAAATCATTTCGTCGAAAAATTTGCAATATTCAGCGTGTTATTTTTAATTACATTGATACGAGCGCACGGAAAGCGACTGGACTTTGGACAGCGTCTGAATGATTTTCAGTTACGAAGATATCGAAGTTGATCGCAAACAGCTCGTTGTTGGGAGATTGCACGAGGCTATTTTTATTTACGATTGAAAATCGTACGAACCACATCGTTTCTCGCGCTCTCATTGGCTCGCATTAATTAATTGACAACTTAAATATATTGCGAATTGTGCAAACCCGGTAAATGATTTTTCGATTCGGATTGATTTTGTTGCTCCCGTTTGTTTTTATTTCTCGTTTATATGTGTGTTGCGCTCGAGGACGATATTATTTTACAAATACGTTGCATTCTCCTTGCGAAATGTGAATTCTAAATAATAAATATTCAATAGCGCGTAATGGTACAATGAATATTTACAATAATAAGTCTGAAGGCGGCTTTGACGAGTTCAAAGCTATCATCGAACAAAAGACGGAAGCGAGATATTTTTTTTTTTCGACGAAAGAAGAATTCTTCTTATTCCAAACATTTCTCCGGGGGAAAACTTTTTCAACTGCTTGCGTCGATGCGACGGTTTTTAAACTCGAGCGAAACAAATTTTTAGAGAATTGACATGAGAGATTTTCAAATTATTTAATAGGATTATTTAACACGCGCGTACACGTACAGTTTAACAATTTAATCATAATATCGCGCACAAAAGTAATTGGCTCTACGTAGGAAACAAATCCGATTTGTAATCCGAAACCGTTTTTCGTCGATGTGTTAATTCGAGAACGTTCTGTATATTTTGAAAAGCTTCGTTTTCGGGAAACGACTGTATATACATATACAGTCAAATTGCTTGTTTTACTCGCGAAATTACAATAACGTCGAGCAATTTCCATCCAGGAGGAGCGGGACGACGATCGAAGGGGTGAATCCACCGAGTGACATTCGCCATTACTCGACTCCCGGCCCCGGGGTTGACCGTAGGTATGCGTCGTCCGGTATACATGCGTCTGTTACATAGCGCGATCTCGATTACATAAGGCCGCCGCGCCAGTATCCGATACGGACATCTCTCCCGACACATAACGGTAAACAGTCTTGGGTTAATTGGTATCGACTTCTGTATATATATCGAGCGACGACGAAAAGAAAAAAAAAACAAACCGGGCAACAAGTTCTCCGCGAGCAGTTCTAAAGAAATGTCGTTCCGTGCGAAAAGAAAAAAAACACTTTCGCGCAGAAAATGTTTATTTTGCGAAGCATCATTGCGGTGAAAAAATTCATAGTGTTGTTAGAAGAGAAAAGTTACGTGCGTTTTCTTCCGTCTCTCTTCTTTTTTGCGAAAGTTGTTGCGATGTGTGTGTGTGTGAATTTTACAAAAATCTACCTCTTCGCGGCGGTTTTTTGCGTACTCGGAGAAAGCAGAGATACGCAACTTTTCTTCCCGCTTCGCGCCAAACGAAATAAAACAGTGAGATAATAACGAATGAGAAAACTTGTAACAACTTATTGAAGATTCAAACAATTTTTTTTTTTTTTTTTTTTTATTGAAAATAATGTAAACTTCAGATTTTGGTTGGGATTTTCTTCAGTGATGTCAATAAAATTATTTTAAAAAACCAGATGGCACATCTCCAAATTGAATTCAAAAAGTAAAATTACGTCAAACAGAAAAAACATATGACACTAAACGCCACGTTGGACAGTCAAGAGCTGTTGGCCAATTTACGTACGTAACAAATTTTACCTCTTGACAATTTAATTTGAAGATGTGCGACCTGGTTTTTAAATATTTTATCGACTTCGCCGAAGAAGATCCTCAGGGGGTTGAAACGTCAGAATTTTAGTTTCAATAAAAAACTACGCAAGATCCGGTATATCACTCGTACAGCCTTTTTTAATTGTTGAACTAGAGGAGATGCTTATTTAACGGAAGCAAATTGCAAGAAATAAGCGAAACACTTAAAGTAATATACCTAATGAATAAATATACTCCTGGCCGAAGAGTTTTTTTCGCAATATTTTAAATTTAGTTAGGGGGGTATTCAGAGACCTCCATATGTGAGATGCAAATCTAGCATCCCGTAGGATTTTATGAATTGAAATTTCAATTCAAAAAACTCACTTGTAAAAATTTACAAGT
>QVNV01016814.1:0-22476 GCA_014825455.1 Pseudomyrmex pallidus | reverse complement strand
CACAAAATTCGGCCCTACGTGATAGAACTACCTTAAATTGTCGTTCTTCATTTATAAAATATTTTTGTACAAATAGTTTATTATATTTCGTCAATAATTATATTCCTCATACATAATACGCGTTTTTTTCTTGTAAATTTTAATGGATCCCTTTTAGCACCCACGAAATCCGGCCTTACGTGATAGAACTATCTTAAAAATTAGTTAGGAGGGTATTCGGGGTCTATCATATATGTGATGCAAATCTAGCATCCTATATAGAATTTAGGAATTGAAATTTCAATTCAAAAACTCACGTGTAAAAATTTACATGTGAACATGTACATATATATGTACGCATATATATAGACACGCATATTTTCCGCACCCTGCGATCACCTCGCAAGACCTTATTTGTATTTCGTGGTTGAGTAACTTTCACGAGCCTATATATTCTTTAGTAATTTTTTTTTTCGTTTTTTTACGAACAAAAAAATTTGGCATCTAGAATGAAAACCGGTAAAAAGACTGAAAAAAAAGCTTTTCTTTTGTCAGAAAAATGTCTTCGAAAAATCTGTACAATTTACAAAAAATCTAATCGAACGCACATTCGAGAGAGAAAACTTTTCCCCACAACTCTCTCTCTCTACATATATATACATATATACACATATACACGTCGTCGCAACCGAGGAGAACAATGCGAGTGGGATACACGCCCGGCGAGAATCTTTTGTTCATCAGCGCACTCAATTGTCCCGAAAACAGAAGCAGAACCGAAACCGCTCCTCTCTTCCTCGTGTATATCTCCATGGAAACGCAAGTTTGACTCAACTAAATTACCCGAGATACGATTCTTATGGTTAGGGATTTTCGTCGGAATTATAACGAGTTTCTCGTCGCGTTGAAAGATTCGCACTCGCGCCCTTGATTTTATCATCCGGTGTCTTCCCCTTCGCGTAATCGCGCGATTCCGAATAAGAAGAGAATTATTTTCAAAGATAACAGGAGACAGACGACGACTGATTTTGATTTCTCGGTGGTGTCTCGCCGCGTTCCTCGTTTCGTCGCAGCGAAGAGGAGGGAGGCGTTGTAGCGGAGTCACAAACGTAGTTTTTTGCCAACATGCGCGAAATAGTACATCTTCAGGCCGGCCAGTGTGGCAATCAGATCGGAGCGAAGGTACGTATCGATCTCGCGTATAATTTTATCGCGTAAAAGTGCCATAAATAACATACGGTCTTAAATAAACGCGCGCGCGCGCGCGCGTCTCTTCATCTCTCGGCGATCAACAAACGATCCAATAATAATCCAACAATATATCTAATAATATAATCAATCTAATAATAATCAAAGATCGAAGTCTCTGCGTAAAAGTTTCTATATTATTACAAAGATAAAAAGGATATTAAAAAAAATCTTGTTTATCGATGAAATCGAGAGACACGTGACGCGTCGCGGGATAATTTCTCAATAATCTCTGTCGTACGAAAAAAAAAAAAAAAAAAAAAAAAAAACCGTTGCTTGTTGTTTACTTTACGAACGCATTGCAGTTTTGGGAAGTGATTTCCGACGAGCACGGTATCGATCCCACTGGCACCTATCACGGCGATTCGGATCTGCAGCTGGAACGAATAAATGTCTATTACAATGAGGCAACCGGTGGCAAGTACGTGCCACGGGCGATTCTCGTCGATCTCGAGCCCGGAACAATGGACGCGGTTCGTGCGGGACCGTTCGGTCAGATATTCCGGCCGGACAATTTTGTGTTCGGCCAAAGTGGCGCGGGCAACAACTGGGCCAAGGGCCACTACACCGAGGGCGCCGAGCTTGTTGATTCCGTCCTGGATGTCGTGCGTAAGGAGGCCGAAAGCTGCGACTGTCTTCAAGGATTCCAGCTCACCCACTCGCTGGGCGGCGGCACCGGCGCCGGAATGGGCACTCTGCTTATCTCGAAGATTCGAGAAGAGTATCCGGACCGGATCATGATGACTTTCAGCGTGGTACCCTCGCCCAAGGTGCTTCTCGCCGGAATTCTAGAATTTAATATCAAACGTCTAATTTTGAAATTTTTTTTCTTATCCAAACTCTTTCAAATCTCAATTTTGCGCAATTTTGTTGCAAAGAAATAACCTTTCTTCGTGCTCCGTATGTATTTGTTTATTTGTTTGTAAACTAAATCTCTCTCTCGGATGACTTTCAATGAAACAATGTGAGATCGGATTTTGTGCTCTCCGAAGAGTGACGCTTCGAATTTCCGCGTATCGGAAATCGCCATGGGGGGTGTATTTCGCCGCGACGCGGAAAGTCTTCCCGATGCGCGCGCGCGCGCGCGGCATAATGTACAATGAATGCGAGACAAAGCATCCGCCAGAAACCACCTTCTGTCCTTAATAGGACAATACCGTGAGCGTTGCGGCGTGCACAATGCGTGTACTCGATGTGTATATACTTGGCGCGATGTGCGGTCGCGCGACACACACACACACGCAAACAAATATCGCATATACGACGTCAGCGTCTATTCTTGTCTGTTCTCGAAGGTGTCGGATACCGTGGTCGAGCCCTACAATTGCACTCTCTCGGTGCATCAGCTGGTGGAGAACACGGACGAGTCGTATTGCATAGACAACGAGGCGCTCTACGATATCTGCTTCAGAACCCTTAAGCTAACCACGCCGACTTACGGCGACCTCAATCATTTGGTCAGCGCAACTCTGAGCGGCGTCACCACTTGTCTGAGATTCCCAGGCCAGCTTAACGCCGATCTGAGAAAACTCGCCGTCAACATGGTCCCGTTCCCGCGATTACACTTTTTCATCCCCGGCTTCGCTCCCCTGACTTCCAGGTTCGAAAAACTTTTTTCGAAAGAAGTAAAACCAATTAAGTTAAATAAGAACTTAACGACTAATTGAGTTAAATGGAACTTGACGATGTTTTTCTTTTTTTTTTGTTTTTAATTGGTCGATATTTAAGATAAATATATGTTTCAATGACCTGAACACAACGTGTGTTCTCAATGGCAGAACATTTTTTAAAGAAATAATTTATCAGATATGAAAAAAATATTAAACGTGAAAATTGCGTTTCAGAGGTTCGCAACAATACCGCGCGCTCACGGTGCCGGAGCTAACTCAGCAAATGTTCGACGCGAAGAACATGATGGCCGCGTGCGATCCGCGACACGGCAAATACTTGACGGTTGCCGCGGTATTTCGCGGCAGAATGTCGATGAAGGAGGTGGACGAGCAAATGCTCAACATTCAGAACAAGAACAGCAGCTACTTTGTCGAATGGATACCGAGCAACGTGAAGACTGCCGTTTGCGACATACCTCCGCGCGGTCTGAAAATGTCCGCGACCTTTATCGGCAACTCTACGGCTATTCAGGTTTGTTTTTTTTTGTCGCGACCGGACGAAACAAAAACGACTTCGACATTTTGTTTCGTCTCAATCAATTTTCGTCGCGAGTTTTTTTACATTCGTCGGTGCGATAACATTTTGCGTTAAATTTTAATCCGTTCGGACGATGGAAAAAGCATTTCAAGTGTTAAAACACTTTTCTTTTTTCTCGATCGTTTCGAGCGAGGAAAACACAGAGACGCGCGTTGAGAAACGAACTGTATTCTCGGTTATACGAGAGAGAGATTTAGTTACGTTGTAACGTCGCACAGGAATTGTTCAAGAGAGTGTCGGAGCAATTTACCGCGATGTTCCGGCGTAAGGCGTTTCTGCACTGGTACACCGGCGAGGGTATGGACGACATGGAGTTTACCGAGGCGGAGAGTAATATGAACGATCTCGTGTCCGAGTATCAACAGTATCAGGAAGCCACCGCCGAAGAGGAGGGCGAGTTTGAAGAGGAGGAGGAAGGAGAGGGCGAGGCATGAGATCGCCTCATCTCCCAGAAAGATGTTTATCGAGTGCTTCGTACACCTGCCGCTTCTTTTGTGCTCTTCACCTCTTTATATAGTTATATCGTTCCCGCGTGTATCCTCTTAGAGTGTAAAATAATATGTACAGCCGAGCTAACGTCGGCCGACACCTTGTTGTTGCTTGTCTTCTTCTTCTTTCTCATCCGTGTGTCCTATCGTCGAAAGTACATAAAATAAAGAAAAAAAAATCGAAAAGTGCTTCCCTTCCATTCTTCCCGCGGAGTAAAGAGCTCATTTCTCTTGCATCTCCCTCTTAACCGCGTCTACAAAACACGGCGAAACGGAAACACTCGCGCGCGCCTTGGGGTTTGCGCCCGGGTTTCGGGTAACCTCCGGGTCGCTCTACGGAGATAATGCGAAATGTACGTATCGGAGAAACGTTTCCTGCTGCTGCGCTCTCCTTCAAGTGAAACACTGCGCCAGCGCGGTGCGGTCGCTTATTCTCGTTTACGAGAAGGGCACCCGCGAGTTGGGACTTTAATCTTAATTTCATTAAAAATTAAAGAGACACGCGCGCGCGCGCGCAATCCTTTTACCACATTTTCCGTATTTAAAGCTACACGATGTATACACGGCGTGTGTACCTTCCCCCTCCCGTTACTCACCGGCGTCGTTATTGCATTTT
This sequence comes from Pseudomyrmex pallidus, assembly GCA_014825455.1. Taxonomy (NCBI): domain Eukaryota; kingdom Metazoa; phylum Arthropoda; class Insecta; order Hymenoptera; family Formicidae; genus Pseudomyrmex; species Pseudomyrmex pallidus. The sequence continues at coordinate 17,937 of QVNV01016814.1, read as the reverse complement.
CGCGGTTAATTTTATTATCGTTAATTCGCGCTCAATTTCGCGCGATCAGCTTTATCAGCTTTACCCATTTATTTCATTCGCGCGAGCGGGGCAGGCACGATACGCGAAACGGCACGTAACAGCCCGTTTAGCCTGACTAAAAATCAGTCGGCGATTTATTTCGGGACGCACACTCCATTCTATGTGCCCGGGAGCAATTCTTTTACAATCTCGACGCCGCGATAACGTGCTATAATAAATCGCGCCCCGCGCGCGCGTATCGGAGGCCCGTACATCACGCGGGGTCTGGCGTCACCGTTGCCGACGTCGTATAAGCCCTCTACATACAGCCCTCTACATGCAAGCCGCTATTCTCGCGCTCTCGAGCCTCTCAATCGGGAACGTAAGTGAGCAAACAATAATTGCACAATAACGCGGTTGTGCGCTGGCGCGCGAGGACTCAACGTCAAGCTGTGTGCGTGCGTGTGATGTCACGCATCCCTGAACGTACCGCGAAAAATGAGACGTAAATGTTTATTAACGCTCGAACGCCCATCACATATCGCCGAGCACGTATTTCCAATTTGAATTCCACACACATCGCAGAGATCTGTTTCATTCGATAACGAGTTGATTATATTAATTAAATTTTCGACGCGAGAGAATCTATTTAAAAAAAAAGTAGGATCTTATTTTCGTCCAAGAACGCGCGCGCCAAGCGCGACGCAAAAAGCAGACGCGACTTATTGTTAGATGTCTCGTATTTTGCGTAGCTTTTCATTTCTTTGTTTAGAAATATATAGATTCAAGATAGTTTTTAAAGTAAATACTCTCTCTCTCTCTCTCTCTCTCTCTCTCTCTCTCTCTCTCTCTCTCTCTCTCTCTCTCTGAGGCCGGTTTTACGTAACCGCGACGGAAGCGAGCACAAGCGCGACAGAAGCGAAGGAAGCGAGGAAGTCGCCGCGCGGCCACCTCCTCGTCAACGCGTGGTCCACAACAGAATGCTAATAATGCTAATAATGCCGCAAACTCGGGATTTAGATCACGGCGTTCCAGTTTCCGTCACCACGCGTGCTCTGCCGCCGTCGCTCTTCCCTTCCCCGCGGTTTTCCGCGATTTTACGTCCTCACACCCGGCAAGTCTTCGCTAACGACCTCGCTTCGCGAACGACCTCACGTAATTACATGGAAGAAGGAAGGGAGAGAGAGAGAAAAAAAAAGAACAACCCTGATCCGAGAGACCGTGTGTGCGCACGGTCTCTCTCGTGATTCAACGAAGGAACGAGATGCGTTTTATGCATGACGCCTTATCCCGCTGTTGCTGTCGATGCGAATCAGGCAAGAGAACTTACTCGGTCGGAGTCTCCGCGTGGAGCTGACGTTGTCCGATAAGCAAAATAGAGAAAACGCGCGATAAATAAAACCTGAGCCATATGTATCACATATACAGTACCGGCCAAAAGTATATCACCTTTCAATTTTTCGAGATAACTTGTTTTAAAGTGTAGAATTCTTTCATCAAATCATAATATGTTTTGGTGATAGGTACAACTTACTAAACAAATAACTTTTCATCAAATAATGAAAACAATTTGTGAAATTATAATTTTAATTAATTTAATTTTTTTATTATTGGCTTTCTGCTGTTGTTCATCAATATCTCGAGCACCACTGATCTTTGCCATAATGTAAAACAATAAAATACAACGATGAAAACCATGACAAGGACATGAAAAACAAAAGAATTATAAAAGCGCGAGTTTCAAAAAATTAATAAAAAATTAAAAAATCATGGTGTATTTTATCAAACCTTATTACATTTCATCTACAAGGTAATTTGCCAGTAGATCCACTAAATTAAATAAAATTTTAAATGCATTTGATGCATCTACACAAAAAATTATGCTCAAAATATTTGAAAGGTGATATACTTCTGACTGGTACTGTATATATATATATATATATGTATAAAATATGAAGCGGGATTCACACAGAGGGTTAATCCCTTTATATATAGGCGTATCCTCTTCGCCGTTGTTGTGTGTTGCACTGTATATCGTCACTCGACTGTGCATTGTGCACTTTGGCAGCCAGGCTGTCTTTTGAAAATCGATCGCACTAAGCGCTGCTGGAGAAGGCACGAGAACCGTTTGTCTTTCAGTGACATTTTGCGTTTTATGTAAAGAGAGAATTCGCATTATACACACACACACACACACACATATGTGCATATGAACACGCAAACATGACTTTCTTACGCGATACATCCTTTGTCGATATTTTATCTTCGTTAGCCCCAATTCGCAATCAAGCTGGGCATGTACGTACGTATGTATAACGTAAAAGCCGGATATCGGGGCACACGGGCAAGTTAATCGCATCGTAAACCATTAGGGTTTGGATACAAATAGCCGGAAAAAAAAGAAAAAGTACCAGCCAAAACCGGGAGAGGAGGGCGAGGATGATGTACGGCAAATCGCGCGTTCAATTCCGTATAAAATTCTCGGGAGGGTTCTTTCTCAAAAAATCATTATTCACACCGCGACAATGGAATAAGCATCTCGATAAAATTTTGACACATATTTTCGCGCGCAGCTTTTCGATAAAAGATTATCTTCGTGATAAATTCTCTTTGAGAGCAGAGCGTATAAAATAACACACAGTCTAGGAAAAAAATACAATTAATTTGTAAAAATTCAGAAATAAAATTGTGTTGTAAGATTGAAGAAGCTAAAATAAATATTATATAGTTTAAATGCGAAAGAAATTTCTTACTCGACTCGAGAAAATATATTGCGTGCGTTACGCGCGCGCGGTGTGTGGCTTGGCGTGTACTTTATTAAGAAGGTGACACTGAGTAATAAACGTTTATATATATGCAGAAATTTTTCACGTTTGCGGTACTAGCACGCGGTTTGCTCGGCGGTCGGTAGTTACTGTACACGTACACGAAGTGACGTGTAAGCAACGAGAGTCCACAATAAGGACGAAGATAATCCGCTACGGACTGAGCAAGGTTGTACGCGACATTGAGCGGACGCGCGAGCTAGGGAAAAGAGCATGCAAAAATGTTTGTTCCGCGGTTAATGAAGTACTCTTTCCGTCATTCTCTTTTTCCCCGCGCACAATACGTTATTATCTCCGAGAGCGAGTAAATTCCATGAATAATCGAGCCGGGCACAATGTATATGTACACGTTATTTGTTATGAACAGCGGTTTTCACGAGACGCTCGTTTCACGCGCTAGCTATGATGATTCATTTTTCGCTCTGACGACGACCGGAAATGGTACTGACACGCCCACTCATCCTCGGTGATCGAAGAAGAAACGCCCAAGATCGACAGTAAGGACGATATTTATCACAGAGAAAGAGAGAGAGAGAAAGCAAAAAATAGGACGCTATATGAGGGCTGATGCGTAATATGCCAGTGAAATAAAAATATGAAATTTGTGATAATAATGTCGCAATGTGTAATAAAAAGTCTAAGGCTATTTTTTTTCTCGATATATGAGAGACTGTTTATCAGTTTGCAAACATGACACACACACACACAAACACACACACACACATACACAATTTATGTAAAATAAATTTGCATTATATTTTGTTCACAACGATGTGTACGACCAACGGAGCGAGTAATAATTTACAAGACAGCGCACGCACAATATCTCTGCTGATACGAGAATAATAAAAAACCAACAACGAGATGGAAGATTTACGATGATGCAAAATGGAAAATAAGATACTCTTCGAGAGACATAGCTTTTCTCATCACCACCCAGTGCCGTCCTACTGCATTCGATCGGTCGAGGTCCCCGTGTTGCTCTGTTCACGCTTCGCGGAGCACAGACAAGATCATAGACGCGCGAATAATTACAGAAGGCGATTGAGAGTTGCGGCTCCGATGAAAAGAGACGAAGGAAAGAACGAAAAGAAAAGATCTCTTTCTCTCTCTCTTTTCGTTCCTTGTCGATCACGCAGCGCGCGCGCGTGTATTCGCTCAAGGTGGAACGACGCTTTTTCTCACGAGAGACGCGAATCGAACGCGACCGATATCTTCCTCTTTTTCTTTCCCCCCGGCCAGGTAATAAGTTCGTCCTTCGCGCGATGAGACCGCGCGGCGAGTCATCCGCCTTCGCGGCTCTCTGCAAAGGATCTAAGAATCTAAGTGAACGCGTAACGAGTCCCGCGTTCGAGACCCACCCCACTATGAGGCGAGTCCGCCACGCCGTTTACCTTAACGTATACTTGCATACAACCTCATTCTGCTCTCACATACCTACAAATTCGCCTTGCCCATTGGTAGGAAAAACTTTTTTCCGCATCTCTCTCTCTCTCTCTCTCTCCTCTCTCTTCTCCCATTAAATCCTAGTACACGCACACGGGGATAAAAACAATCCGCATAGGGATATATAAGTGGTCTAGCGGGGTAGACGAGAACATAGTCAGTCCGCAGTACCGGCTAGAGATCACAAGCAGCCACCCGCAGCAACATGTTCAAGCTGGTGAGTAAAGTATCTACCTCTCGCGTTGGATCCGAAGCGGAAAAACGCTCGCGGTACATATATATAAAATACTTTCGGGCGGAGCTTTACACAGATATTGACGAGATTTTTCTCGGGAGACGCGAGTTTTTTTTTAAACTTGTATTAACTTTGCACGGTGCTTGCTCTTTTCCCTCTTGTAAAATTTCTCTTGGAGGAATTTTGTTTTTCTTTCATTCATTTTCAAAGACACGAAAAGAAAAAAAAAACATTATCGCAAGCTACGTCGCGGAAATATATACCCGATGCATCGCGAGAACCAAAGTTCATATTTCGAAGGGTGTGACTTTCCTCCCTGTTGTAACTTGGTTCTTATCTTGGAGATTAGACTTATCTCTCCCCGGTTATATTGGAGAAAGAAGGAGAAAGAGCCCCGCACAACTCGCGCAATATCGTGAGAAACGCTCGGACGATCCGCGAGCGAGTAACATTTGCTGTGTGAACTTTACTCCGCGCCGCCCGCCGCCGCCGCGGGCGCGATTTTATCTCGCAGAAATACGCTCGTTTCATTCATATCGTATGAATAAATACGCAGTTGAAATCATCCTGGATATGTGGGCAAATAAAGCCAAGAGCTGTGCATATATGCAACAATGCGGAGCATTTCGAACCAACTCCTCCGCATTGTGATTTAAGACAATCTTGCATAAAAATGTTCAATCGTAAAAGACTCGAGTATTACAAGTATATATTATATATATACAGTACCGGCCAAAAGTATATCACCTTTCGATTTTTCCAGATAACTTGTTCCAAAGTGTAGAATTCTTTAATTCAAATCATAATATGTTTTGGTGATAGGTATACAACTTACTAAATAAATAACTTTTCATCAAATAATGAAAACAACAATTTGTGAAATTATAATTTTAATTAATTTAATTTTTTTATAATGGCTTTCTGCTGTTGTTCATCAATAATCTCGAGCACCACTGATCTTTGCTATAATGTAAAACAATAAAATACAACGATAAGAACAATGACAGGGACACGAAAAACAAAAGAATCGTAAAAGCGCGAGTTTCAAAAAATTAATAAAAAATTAAAAAATCATGATGTATTTTGTCAAACCTTGTTACATTTCACGTACAAGGTAATCTGCCAGTAGGTCCACTAAATTAGATAAAATTTAAATGCATTTGATGCACTTGCACAAAAAATTATGCTCAAAATATTCGAAAGATGATATACTTCTGATCGGTACTATGTATATATGTATACAGCGCGAAACATGATTTCTTAAAATTTCTAGTACAAAATCTTTCATAATTTATATACAAACGTCCTCGATGTTATTTTTAAAGAACAACAAACACGCGGTCGCTCGGCCACACGTTTTCCTCCGTCTTTATCATCCGGGAGACACTCGGGAAAAGATAGCGTCAAATTTATCTCTTTGACTTTTATTTATGCGTACACACGTGTATCGGGCGCGCGCGCATTATTCATAAAAATAGAACAAGTTCCAATTTCATAGATGTATGTAACTCCGACAATTTCGTAAATATTTTTCGCGTTACACGACGTAAATATATCAAGTTGTGTATCAAGTTTTGCTTCTCTCACCCTCTCACTCTCCTCCCCCTCTGAAACTCTGAATTCCGCGTCGCTCCGATTTATGGATTGTCTCGAACGTGCACGAGGGGAGAACCCATACTTCCACGGCAATACCTTGCTCGCTTTACCGCAGATCGTTCTTCTCGCCACCTTCGTCGCCTACGCGTCCGCCGGCAGTCTCTACTCCGGATACGGAGGGCTCTACGGCTACGGCGGTTACGGCTACGGCGGCGGTTACGGTTTGGGTCATGGTGTTGCGGCGATCGCAGCACCTGCGGTCACATACGCGCACGCTCCGGTTGCGACCAGTTACGCCAATACGTACAAGGTAAGCGCTCTCAAACGTTGAACGTGTAATCGGATGTTACGACATGAGGAAAGGATTATCAGCGTATACCGTGTCTTGCTTCGACAATGGGCTCTATGGACATAGACCCCAGAAGGAAATTTCCATTTGTATCGGAGAGACGCAAGAGATTTCTGCGCGAAATAAATTCGGCAGAAATAAAATGAAGTGTCCCGATGACACGCGCCAGTGATATTTCTTGAAAAAAAAAAAAAAAAAATTATTAGTCTTGCGAGTATCAAAAAACGTAACAATTTTTTCAATATGTTTAAGTATTTGTAAAATAATGTTACAATCGTTTAATATAATTGCAACTAGTTTTTTTAAATAAATGTTCGGCGAGTGGTGCTTGTTCGGTCATTGGGGACACTTGTCATCTCAAAACGAACTTGCCGCGCAAAGTTTTAATTTAGAAATTCAACAAAGATTTAAAAGAGAGAGAAAAAAAAAACAAAAGTTTGATTTAGAATCGAAAAAAAAAATTAATAATAATGTGAAGTAATTAACCCGTTGTAGCCACACCTCAATCCAGTGTACGTTGTAGCCACACTGGTGCAATTTTGCACTTCGCATGTTTGAAGTTTAATAACTTTCCAGTAATGAGGTCAAAAATAATTTGAAACTAGTGAAAATAGAGGTAAACAATTCTCAGAAATTGAATGGAATTAGTTAAAAATGTCCAAAAAAATTTTTCTTCATGAAAATTGAAAAATACAAAAAGAACTTTTTGACAAAATCGTGGTTTTCCAATTTTTGTTGGTGCACATATGCACCAGTGTGACTACAACGGGTTACATTAATGTGTCTTTCTCTAACAGGTCGCGGTAGCTCCGGCAGTCGCGCTAGCTCCGAAAGTCGCCGTTGCACCTGCCATCACTAAGGTCGCGTATGCCGCACCTGCCACCATCGCGAAGGTGGCTTATGCGCCGACTTATGCAGCGCCAGCGGTGAGCTACGGTCACTATGGATACACGATTCCCCCATCGGTCACCTATCTGAATTCTCTCGGATACGGTCACGGATACGGTCTCGGTTATGGTTATGGGCTCGGCGGCTATGGTAACGGGCTCGGCTATGGTCATGGCTATGGATATTACCATTGAATATATATAATAATATCAACACCAAAGTCTTCCGGGCGCGATCGCGCCTTTTTTTTCCCGGACGAGTGCGACTGTATAACTGACAGGCTGCTCTCTCGCAGTCTGTTTCACACTGCCACGAACTCTGTCATCGGCTATGTATGTACATGAGATGTTTATATAATATATATAATTTTCATCTTTTAAATCTCTCAAGTCTTGTTTCTTACACCATGTCATTTCGGTCAGTTAAATTATTCCAAATGATTATTACTACCGTTGATTGTTTTTCTCTTTCCTCTCCCTTGATCGCAATTTTGACAACTCATCGAAAATCCAGTTTTTTTGGTTTTTTTTAAGAAACCATGTCAACGATCGGAATCCGATATACGTACGTATCACAATCCAGTATTCATAGTCCGACTTTATATTCAAGACCGCGTCTTAAGTTCATCATTATGATGTACGAGCTGTTTTTTTTCTCTTTTTGGCTGCGGGGTATCTCAAGTTGAACTTAAGACTATCTCAAATGTGAAATCGGACTATGAATACCGGCCACGGTCTTTTACTCCCGCAACGGCCCGTCACGTCTGACCGGAGACGCGATTGTTAGAAGCTTTTATACATTCCGTCTAAGACCATCTATCCATCCATCCATCCATCCATCCGTCCAGCGAAGCGTAAAAAAAGTTGCGCAAAAGGTGAGAAGGAGGGATTCCTATAGAGTTAACATTCGCGCACGGGAGCGAAGAAGAAGCGAGGCTTTAAGAGTAGATCAAGGCTAAGGCGAGGCGACGCGCAAACTTTTGTTTATATCTCGACGATCGACGATCCGGTCGTCGTTTTTTCGTCGTTCCTTTTAACTCTCTCGGCTTATAAAACTTCAATTTCTCTGATTTTATGTAATAATAAAGCGCACACTTTATGTAACATGCATTCGCTTAAAATTTGCGCTCTATCTTCTCGATTCTTAATCCAAACCGTTTTGATAAGTACCCGATAATACTTGAACAACTCTCCGCTGATTTAAATACTTTATGTACAACGAGGAGAGAAGTCGAACGATTTCTCGAATGGCTTTCGTACAAGTTGAATAACCAAGTGTACTATAGATCGATAAGTAATAGAATATATAATCAGAGTTGAGTTCTTATAGTATTTTCCCAGTCTCGATTGGATCGAGATAACGTTCGATTTTTTATTTAAAAAGTTGTTTCGGCACAAAAGACATTGTCAAACTTCGACGAGTCGAAGACAAACGCACATCTTTGATCTCTCAACAAAAGCACAAGGCCCGACGATTAAACTGATATACAGTACCGGCCAAAAGTATATCATCTTTCGATTTTTCGAGATAACTTGTTCTAAAGTGTAGAATTCTTTATCAAATCATAATGTTTTAATGACAGATACAACTTACTAAACAAATAACTTTTCATCAAATAATGAAAACAACAATTTGTGAAATATTAATTTTAATTAATTTAATTTTTTTATAACCGTTTTCTGTCGTTGTTCATCAATATCTCGAGCACCACTGATCTTTGCCATAATGTAAAACAATAAAATACAACGACAAAAACAATGACAGGAACACGAAAAACAAAAGAATCATAAAAGCGCGAGTTTCAAAAAATTAATAAAAAGTTAAAAAATCATGATGTATTTTATCGAACCTTATTACATTTTATGTACAAGGTAATCTGCCAGTAGGTCCACTAAATTAAATACAATTTTTAATGCATTTGAGATGTACTTACACGAAAAATTATGCTCAAAATATTCGAAAGGTGATATACTTCTGACCGGTACTGTATGATGCGCGACAAAGTGGTACGTGCAAAAAAACGAAAAAAAAACAAAAAAAAAAAAGAAAAACGAGTTGGTCAACGTCTCTGTCCGAGAAGGTAGATCGATGAAAGAGATACTTGACAAATTATGCGTTCTCGTTTCGCGCGAATTTAATTTGCGCGGCGGCGGCGTCTTTCCCGCTTTAAAATACAGAGAGCGGAGAGCCAATTTTTTTTTTGTTTCCCCCACAATTTATATTTTACTTACTACATGTTCTTGACAATTAATAAACGTCAAAGTAAAACTCTGCCGAACAAAAAAAAATCTATCTAAAGTTTTTATTTAAAATAACTCGAAGGGTTTTGTTGCTTTTATCAAGTCTCCAAAGTTCAATTCGCGAAAAGTGCTTCGTAAGTATATGCAAAAGACCAAAAATTCATTCTGCGACATTTTGTCGTGGAAAAATGAAGTTTAAGTTGAGCTCGCGATGAAAGAAAAAAAAAAGGTATCCGGTGGTCGCGGGACAAGCAGTATATTAAACCCCCGCCGCCGCCGCCCGTGCGCCGCGCAACCTGCGCTTCTCGTTTATTCTTCGTCATGCTCGCTCGACGTAATGGCGAAATTTGTGAAATATCACGACGTGAGGGGGGTCCGGGCCGCGGACAGTCGCTTATTCATTTATTTACTTTCTCACTTATCGTTGCATGCGATCGTATTTCAGATTTATTGGAGCAGGGTCGTCGTCTCATGGACTCCGCCCAGAAGAACCGCTTGTTTTCGTGGTTGCCAAAATGCGCGTATATTGCGCGCGACGATATCGTCTCTTGAAGGTGAAACGCGCACCGGAAAACAAAAATTAATTTCTTTATAGCGACCGTGCTCCATTTTCCGAGAGAGAGAGAGAGAGAGAGAGAGAGAGAGAGAGAGACCGGTGGTAATCAAGTCGAAGCGCGAGAGACCTCCTTAATTGGTCTTGATTAATATAAAATGGAATTAATATGAGTGGAAAATAAATATACGGAGTTAAATAAAATCTTGTTGCATCAACAGTCATAATAATTGACCGTTTTAATAAATTAAAATAAAAGTTGGAGAATTAATTAACTTAATCGAGTTTTTCTGTTACTTTTTTGGTTTTCTCGATTAGGGTAAGTACGATTCGATGTGCGAGATTTACGTGAAAAATGTATTTGGGTAGAAAAATAAATAAACAACGGTAAATAATATAAAACCCTTTCATATGTGTGTGTATTAAACCAAATATTTATCGAAGTGCGCAACTCGCGTACAAACACATTCCAACGTCAAACAATCATTCTGATTGATATCACACGACCCCGATGCATCGTAATTAATACCTTACACACATGATTCCCATAGTAAAATGGATACAAACGCAACCGCGCAACGTCGTCGTACCGTTGCCATATCAATCCTATTGCACGAACGCGCGATATAAACGCGCGCGTACCGTCAATTACCACGTCGCGTACCCGAAGCCCGCGCGCGCGCGCACAATTTGCAATAAGAGCGCGCGCGATGTGATGTTGTGTAATAAAGTGACCGGGTTTATTTCAGGATCGCAAAATAACACAAGCAACTTTTGAATGACGTTCCTTGCGATGAGCGATGGGCATCGTACAAGGAATAACGTTGTTGCGTGTAGAGGAGTTATGCGATTCGCGCGTCCGAGAAGGTCACGCAACTTTCTACGGCAAATATCATCGCGAATTCATTGCGTTGACCTCGACGTATGAGGTCTATGAGAGAGTCTTTTTTTTTCTTCTGGTCGATACAAATTGCTATACGCTATTTCCCCGAATTAATCGAGTACCGTGAAATTAATTCGTTTTGTGAAATTTAATTTTTGACGAAATACTCGGCTCTGTAGAAAAGCTGCGCGACGGCAATGCGCACAATCATTTTTTCCGAAATAAACCAAAAAAAGGGAAATATCTTTTTTTTCTTTTTTTTTTAATCTATTTCTTTCGAAGTACGTTGTGTTTTATTTACGGTGTCCGTAATGCACGAATATTTGAAACCGCTATTTAAGCCAAAAAAACACGGTCTACCGAAATTGAAGTCAGAAATGATATTACGTAAAATGACTCCGGAGGTTTCGCGATTACTTGCTTATGTACGAGAGCGTACATTTGGCTTTGCCTGTAATTCGAGCGTTTCGACGTAGGCCGGGGGCATTAAAATTCTCTTTGAGACCTAAGCACTGTAAGAGGATTACTTTTCGCTCGGCGAACATATATACATATATATATATATATATACATATATATATATATATATATATATATATATATATATATATATATATATATATCTCGTTTTACGATGAGTCAATGTCCGTTGACGAATCGGTGAAATAAATCTCGGAGAAACACAAAGAAAAACTCTTTTTTTTTCTACATATATATGTGTGCAATTATATTAATTTATTATTATATATCTCTGCGTGTGTGATACATGAAATTAATAATTTTGTTTTCCGTTTAATGACATTCGAGGATTCCACAATATTAGGAGACACCGTTGTCAGTCGACGTCCTGCGTAAAGTAAGATCGGTCCCGCGTTGTTCCCCTAATGAAGCTGTTACATCCGACACGTCAACTCCTCAGTGGATGTAGCTGACGGCAGGTGCGGCGTAAGCGACGTGCGCAGTGTGCGCCGCGTATGCAAGCGGAGTCGCGTGTGCGGCGGCGTAGGCGAGCGGGGTTGCGTGAGCGGTGTAGGCGACCGGGGCGGCATGCAACAGCGACGCGGGATGCGTCGAGTACGCGACGGCGGCGGGCGCCGCAGCGATCACGGCGGGTGCAGCGACTGCCGGTGCCGAGGCGATCAGGCCGGGAGCGGGCGCAGCCAGGGCGCTGGCGACGACAACGACGAAAAGAACGGCGATTCTGTACATGATGAGTTTTGCTTGTGAGGATTGACTCGGACAAACTGAACGTTGATGCTTTTAACTCTCGTTCGGAGATTTTTCTTGCGAGTCGGAAGAGACACTCAAAGACTGATACCGAAATTCGTGTCCCGCCACTTTTTTATAGGAACCGAAACCCCCCCTTTATTACGCGAGAAAGAACTGGTTTCTTCTCTTAATATCGCCCCCATACCTTTGTGATTCTGAAGTGGCCGCGACCCGGCGATTACGTGCACGGGCCAAGGTCTTCCGGATTCAACCAAATTTCGCCGATTGAGAGATTTCAATCGCTCCTCGAATGGGTGAATTGAGCGGGGACCGAGGAGACGCGAGGGGGCTGGCGCCACGGTCGCGATACAATCGACAGGTCGTGTCGTATATAATTCTCGATTATATTAATCAAATATATTATTATTATTATTATTATTATTATTATTATTATTATTATACATTGATATGTTATTCCTCTTAATAATATCGCGGTTTGCGCGATGCCAATTCCTCCGGGGATGCGGAGCATCCCTACCGTGTGTAAAATTAATGACTGTAGCAATGATCCGCCATGTGTAAATAATTTACACACAATAATAGTTAATTCCACACACGAATTTGCGAAATAGACAATTAAGTAATGAGTTCGTTAATTTAATAACGAATTATTAAATTATATACATATGAATTCTATACACATATAAATCTGTTATAAGAGCTCGCTGCATTATCAATTTCGATCAAACACACGCTTTGTGAGACGGAATCGTAAAATTTTAAACGTGTCCAGAGCGACATTGGTCGCGATATTTGTCAACTGATGAGGGATGTGTAGCGCCAGAACTACTGCGTGCATGCACCTTGCATAAACACTATAATATTTCATGCGACGCGCGCACACACACACACACACAGGTTGTGCATTGCGTGTATATAGAAGCGGTCGATAGTCGCTGTCGTGTCTGGGGCCGACTGTCACAACCGCGGCAAGAAGTGCGTCGTTACGATTTTCGTCGGTGTGCGCGCGAGAGCTGCCTGTCACGCATTGTCAGTGTCGATGCGTGTGATTGCGCAAAAGCGACGACAGAGTCTGCGTAACGCACGGACAGAGAAAAGGACACACACGCAGCGCAACACGTACATACATACATACGTCTCGCTCGTTTACATTACGCGCGTTGTATGCAAGGTACGTCACGCGAGATTGTGTAAGTCGAGCATCTACTTTCGCGACTCGTGTCACAATGCTTCCTCACGATCTGTCCTCCCCCTCTCTCGCGTTCCGAGTCTGGTTCTCCATTCGTTTTACTGGTTACGAATGTATCGCAATATATACGTACGTATGTAGGCGTAACAGGCAGCGATTTGCATTTGCTCATTAATTTAATCATTTATTTCGAAGGTATCGCATCTTAATACAAAACTTATGAGAGAGAGAGAGAAAGAGAGAAAGAGTAAAATAAAAGAAAAACATAGACGAGTATTAAATTAATTGCGTTTTAATATAAAAAAATTCAAGATAATTCTTTCACAGAAGGAAATTGAAAAAATGAATAAATTATATTACGGAGAATAAAAATGAGTTTTCTTTATATTCTTGCTTAATTAAAACAAAAAAAACTTTAATAAAAAAAAAAACAGATTTAATCTCTTACGCACGAATTTCGCCGAGCAATTTTGCATACGCGGGAAATTTTTCGAACCTTTTTGGATGAGCAAAAGTACCGTGCAAGAAAAAATTATTATTGCGCACACACATTTTTTTTTTTTTTTTTTTTTTTTTTTTTTTTTTAATATAAAATAAAAAACCCGACCATCCGGAGAGACCTCCGAGAAAGCAAGGCGACCCGGCTCGTAAATCGTTGCAATTCGTAAGCATTAAAATGGGGTAAAGCACAAAGAGGAAGAGAAGCGTTACCGCCTAAACGACCAAAGTCAGGGCAAACAACCTGGAAAGTGTCCTTTGCGCGAACGAGTTAACCATTTTAACCCGAGGTTCCGCCCGGTCTAACGTCTGACACGTACTTTAATTGTTCAAATATTGTTAAGCGCGCGCGCGCACACGTTCTGGAACACGAAACAGACATTTCAATAACAAAATTTCCTCCACGTTTCCTACTATCGTCAATCAAGTGGCTATCAATGTCACACGTCGGCATATGTCGAAAATTAATCACGGGAAGTGACAGGCCGGCTTTTGCGTCCTCGCCCGCGGCAAATTCGGGTTCGTATTTTCAAGTACCGAATTTCAGAGAGATCAAATTTACCGGAGACTGCAAACGCACGTAATAAATCGCTTATAATTACGTACAATTAGTCCCGGCACGCCCACACGATCGACGGTACTTGATGATCGATATAATCCGAAGTTCTTGTTAAACCTCAGTTCGAGTCGTGTCGTGTATAAGCGCTCGTGCGCGGAAAAGAATATTCGGAGATTAAAGGTCGTCAACAATCACGATCACCCTTTCCAGCATCCCGCTTCTTCGTCCTTCCCGAAGCAAACAAAACGATGATCGACATCTCGGTTTTCGATCGAGGCTGTGCGTCACACGAGGGTAATCTATACAACGCGTAGTGAAGGGTCCGGCTGGCCAAGTCCTTGGCAGTGTTCCTCCTGTCCTTTGCCTGGCGCGACGCAAACAAAAAACGAGCATCGAAAAAAAAAACGACAACGAGACGCGGGAAGGCAACAGGAACCGTCTGGGACCGGGTGCTTGGCAATACTCCGAGTTTCGAGGTGGGAGAGGTCAGTCCCGGCGAATATAAGAGGGTCCTAGTCCACCGTTCGGACATCATTCGCTCTTCAGCTCAGTCAGTCGAAGCAAGAAACGCATTCACTCACCACACCAACCATGTACAAACTCGTCGCTCTCTTCGCCTTGTTGGCCTGCGCCGCCGCCGCGCCTGCACCGGGTCTTCTCGCGGCACCAGCTGCTCTCCACGCGCCGGTTGTCGCGGCAGCGCCCGCGGTCGCGGTCGCCCACACGTTGCCGGTCGCCACCAGCTACGCCAACACCTACAAAGTGTCCGTGAAGAGCCCGCTGGTCGCCGCTGCCCCCGTCGCCTACGCCGCACCATTCGCACCGGTCGTCAAGACCGCGCCGGTCGTCGCCGCCGCACCGGTCGTCGCCGCCGCGCCGGCCGTTGTCGCCCATGCCGCACCACTCGCCTATGCCGCACACGCCCCTATCGTCGCACTCCATTAAGAAATACATCTAGCCATCGTTTTCATTTCGTCTCTCTCACGGTGACCGACGTGCCGAAGAGGGGCGTCTTCATCATCCGCGTGACGACGACGACGACGACCTTATCGGAACAACCGACCAGTCGACCGAACGATCATCACCAGGCAACTATTCACCGAAGACCTTTGCCGAAATTGTATCAGCCAGTCCGCATGGTCGAACGATCGATCGCTACCATTAATTTTAAATAATAAAATTGCCATTTTTGCTTTTAACCTTGTTTGTTTCTTCATTTCTCCTTATTCACTTATCCGGTTTATCTCTAAATATTTTTTATGTAACTTTGAAGAGACCCTCCTTTATAGATATATGTGAAATATATATGATACGATCTTTCCCTGTTTTTAGAAAGTGAGTTATCGGGCTCTATCTAACGACCAGTTTATTGTATTTTTACCTCATTGAAAGCAGAAGTTCGCATCCTTCCTACCTACGTTATCGAGGATCACGGTTATTTCTCACTCGCGTTTTTCCTCGTTCAAGTTCGAGAAAATTCGAACTTTTTCTTCGCACGAACGATCCGCAAACACGAAGCGCCGTGAGATCACAGGGTGATCACTTAGTTCTTACAATTTTTTTTTTATTTGGACACACAACGCACGCGCGTGCCGCCCTTTTCCTTCCCCCTCCCACCCCGGAATGTAGTACTTCCACCTATACCTAGCTATCTATCCGTTTACGTGAGGCTTTTCTCAAAACAGGATTTGGAACGACTCGATGAAAAGTGTTTACCGACTTGGCGATCAACGCTTGTTTGAGTTTCGGCTTTAGCGCCCCTCTGTCTCGACAGAGAAACTTCGCCGCGCGTTGTCGGGTCACGTATTGAATATATTTGCAGGTAACACACACACACACATACATACATATACACACATATCAAAACCGTCTATGCACTTTTCACGAACCTAACTTGTTAAATTCTTTACGGGGGCAGCTTTAAAAAGGTCTCCGCGAGAAAAAGAAGGAGAGATTCTACCGAATTATTCAATATCGCAGCTATACTTTTCTCGTAGAGAGAAGAGTTGCGAACGCAACTATTATATAACTATATGTATGTTTCCGCGCGTTAGATATATCGAAAATGTGTCAATCTTGCATTATTTTGCAGAGTTTTACGTTTTATTCTGTAAAATTGATCATCGCATCTTCTCTTTTTTGTTACATTCTAATAGATATTAACAATACAATAAGACCAATAAGCCGTTACAATCCACAGGTGTAGGTGGTATAATGGTAAATAAAATTAACACAAAGAGTGCTCTTCAAATGACAAGGAACGTTTCGATTGTACATATTTTTGCGATCATCTTCAGCCAAAACTGCAAATACAGAAATAAGTTACAAGAGTTAAAGTCAATTTCCGGTATCTTCAATCAAGTCGATGGAAAGTATAATTGTAAAGTTAAACGAACCATGTAACGGTCAAAAACCACGCAGACAAACAATGTGCAGCGACTCAGAGATATATTTAGTTAACTACTTTACTACTTTAGTTACTAATATCTATTAGAGCGACTATAATAGATATTATTTCTTTTAACTATGTTTTCTCTTTGCCCGTTAGAGAAGTAAATTCTAGCTAATTTCACTCGAGTTATTTCTTTACGACGCAATGTTATTCTCATTTTCACACATACTGCGACATCGCTTTTTGTTCGATTCGCTTTTTTTGTATTCTCAATATCCAGCGAGAAACGGATAAACGAGATCGTTAAGATTAAGCGCGTTTTCGGCCGCAATTTTACGCTCGAGCGCTTTTTGTATGTTTCCCCGGAGGAGTATCCACTCCGGTGTTTCTATGGCGCAAGTGCTTATTGTTACTGGTAGGTGAAGAGCAAAAGTAAAGTCTCGAGATCGTTGGAGGCCCTTTGTTTGATCGTCGAGTGTGCCCCACAAACTCACAGTAAAATGACAAAAAGCTTAACGCTTTCGGGAAACCAACAGAACGCAATCTATATCTTTTGTTTATATCTTATACCCTTTGTTCTCGTCTCCATTTTCGTATTGTGCGTTTGTTTGTTTCAAAATTTCGATCTTATGTTCTAATATATTAGAAAGAGAGAGAAAGAGATTGATTAATTGATTGATTGACGGCTTTATGCGCTCTGGGAAAGAATTTCCCTCAGCGCAAACAATACAAAAATAGATTACATAAATTTACAAAAAAAAATAATATAAAAAATAAGAACAAAAATAAAGAAAATAATGAGTATAAATATAAACATAAAAAGAAATGATACTAAAAAAACAAATACTAGAAAAAAAATAAATACTAGAAAAATTAATTCACATATATATAAAAATTAACAAACATTTACAATCCAAATAAAAAAAAATTATAATTAAAATAAAAGAAAAAATTCAAAAGCAATAACAATAATAAGGTAACTCAAAAAAACGCATATATATATATATATATATATATATATATATATATATATATATATATATATATATAGAGA
>QVNV01016813.1:0-23401 GCA_014825455.1 Pseudomyrmex pallidus | reverse complement strand
GTTTATCTATTCGGAAAATACGAACGTAATGTAAATTTTGAGATGTAACAAATAACACCACGATGTCATCAGCTTCAGCGAATGGTGCGCTCAGAAGTTTGCGTAATGTCGCGCTTTCGCTTGGAAAGCTCTTCTAACTGCAAGTGTTAAAATGTCGCCGGGCGACGGATTAAAATTTAAAGTCACGCGGAGACCGTAAGGGATTAAACGCGTGAAAGCGAAGCCGAAACCACGGTAATACGGGGACCGCGCATTATCGTTATCGCGCGTTGTTCTATACCGAGTAGAACAAGGTGTAAGGGCATGTCGAATGTTGCGCCCGAAATTAACACTCCACGTAGGAGAACACGCACTCACGGGCATTTGCCATAGACACCGATTAGCACTACTCGTGTGCATTCCGCGCAGAGTACACGTGTCCAGCTTTGAACGTCATTTCCATTCAATCGAGATACCATTTCCCCATCGGGCTGGGGGAACGCGCGCCCGGTGTCGGAGCCCCCACCGCTCTCGCGCGTCCTATCGCGTGTATAGCTTCGAAACAAATCTCCGACGACCAGCGTGATGAAACTATCGCGAGCTAGCGCGAAGGACGTCAATTCATACAGTTTTGACGCTGTAACCGGCACTGCGTGTGACGCATCGATGCCGACAAGCGAGGTTGCAATCGCGCGCCGATTGAAGCGCGCATCGTTTGAAAAGTTGATCCTCAGCAGTCTTCTTTTCAATCACGCACGTATCTGTATGGATTATGTATACCTGCGTGTAAAAAAAAACAAAAAACAAAAAAAAACAAAAACAAATTCGAACGCTCTCTTTAATCCTTTCGTGCAAAAGATCTACAAAAACGATCAAATAAGAAATGATTTTACCGATATATTCAAAACAATAATTTACTGACGCAATCAGAGATAATTAGTTTTAGAACAAATAAATGACCAAATATGTAACTTCGTAATTACGACGAAATTGCGAAGGTCTGAGCATTCCTTCTTCCTTCGACGTTTCATAGATCGGCGCGCGGCATTCCAAACGGAACAGTTTGTTCCTCGTCAAAGACAATTCCATTCCAACTCCATACGAAACTCTCTGGCATGTGCGTGCGCGTGACGCGTCCGAAATTCTCGCAAGTTCGACGTTTTACGTTAGTCGGACGAAAATCCCATTGGAGCGGCACGATCAATACCTACACAGGTAGGTGTTGCGGGCGTCTAGACGGGGGTGCAAGGATCGAGTTTTCGCGGTGACTGTGCACCCCACACACGCTTGACACCGTGAGTCAAAGGTCTTTCTCAGCGAATTTATTAGTGGCTCTCACCCTCGTCCGGGAGAAAGAGAAAAAAAAGGGAGAAGCTCTGCGGAAGGGAGTTGCTGCGACGGACGTGATTTCCAATATATCAATGGTCGTTTAGCCGTCGAGCAGCCTTTCGATGAGTGTGCATCGCCATGTCGTCTCTTTTTGTTCGGATTCGGTCTGAATCTTATTTCGGAACTGGACAAGTCGTATTAAATTCTTGAAAACTTTGTGCTAATTTCAAATGCAGGTTGAAATGTGAGCCAAAAATAATGTACACTCCCATGCACACAAAGACGTTCGAATTTATAAATTAGCGAGACGATTTCTCGTCAAAAAGACGACTCGCAGAGCGCGACCTGGTTTTATATTTTGTTTTAATGCAGGTTACGAGAGATCGGAATAGCCTCTCTCTACAGAACAGTATCATACGTCCAGCAGATGTCGTATGTACGTTTATCATGTCTACTGAAATCCACTGGACTTTTGTTGGACGTTCAGTCTGCCATGTGCCTCGAAGCTAACTCGACGTATTTGATCCTGTGACTGAATATCGCTTGGGTTCGTGTGTGTGAGAAACACTGGGCCGTATGTAAAATGAAAATAAACGCTCTTGCTATTAATCAAACGGGACACGTTTAAAAAAAATAGGAATAACGATGTTGAAATATCTGTTGGAATGTGCTTGAAGTTAAAGCGTGTTTTATTAAATAAACGATTACGCAATAAAATGTATAAATGGTGGGAAAGTACAAATTAAATAAATAATTATGACCATCTTCAGTGAATAATTAATGATACTTCTGGCAAACATTTGAAAAATTTTACGAGCACACATCTTTCTTGATGTGAAACAGAGTTTTGAAATCGGAGATTACCGTTGCAATTTAGAACTATGTTTCCCGATCTCAATAAATATTCCCGAATATGGGAACGTAAACCTCTCATTTTGCAAATATCCACTCGATCACCAAAGTCAGGATTACCTTTGCATTGATAAGCCGTACACCAACGCGCGCCGCAATTATCCCGCCGTTTCTACCGCCGCCGTTGTTGGCGTTATTGTTGTACGCAATAGCGAACAATTTCATTGCTCCGTGCGCTAGAAACGACAGTGTACACTTGTGCAGTTTTAAAGGCGAGCTATTCGCAAAGTAAAAACAACAACTTTCAGTCATGTTTTTTTTTCATCGTGTATTACCTTTATCGTGTCATTTATTTTAGAATTGAATTGTTGAAATTATTATACGGAAAATTATTTTGACAGTTCGTAACATGTTGCAAAATTTATGTGTATGTACGTATCGGAAATTTTCGAATCGTAGTCGTTCCGCGTTCGACTGTAACATAATTTTGCATTGACTAGTTACTTCGGAAAAAATGCGATTATCCAGTCGAAGAAGTAACATAAAAGGTTGCAATTTAGATGCAAATTACGGTTTTATCGATAGTTCTATTTTGCCACGCGTTGCATAAACCCTTCCTCCCTCTCCTCCTCCCAAGTACGGTCAGTGTGGTTTAATCCGAGAATTTTTTTCACCGTACAATACCTCTTCCAAGTTGCGCTAAGTCAATTGCGCGCGTATAACGTGTTACGTACCCCATTTAAAAATAACAGTGGGAAGAAGAAAGGGAAAATGCAGAATATTAGTTTCCGCGCGATTTGCTAATAAAATGGAATAATCATACGCAATAATGTACACATCCATATGCTTCGTGCATGTATTTGTATAACAATAATTTATACAGAGTTGCGTGATGTTAAAATTTTGCGCGGCTGCCTGCGTTTCTCTCTCTCTCTCTCTTTTTTCTCTTATGATTCATATGGTAGATCACTTTATATTGCATGACTAGTATGTAACATTCACAAACGAACGTCGGTTCAAGCAAAGACTTACTCGATGGAAAGATGAGAAATGAAAAAGATCGTCATCAATGTCGCGTAAGATAACTTTTTCTATGTATTTAATCGCAAATCTTTTGTTTGCCTACGCATAGACAATATTTTAAATGCAGCAATATATAATTAAATAAAAAATTTTATTTCAATCTTATTTTTACACTTAAATAAACCGTTTGTTTTTGTTTGTGAATTGAGTTTTTTTTTCACCGAGAATTGAGAATTTTACAACCGTCAATCAGTGCTCTAAGCGTCAATTTCCGCTGACGGAAATTTTCTGTTTATCTTCTGTGGAGCGTCTCTTTTTCCTTTGCATGTCTTCGCAATTTGACGAACGTCGACGAGAAACGACGCGACGTTTTCAGACGCACGTCGATCTTGTTCGATGGCGAGCGGTCGCCCCTGAAATGACTAGTGGTGACTAGTACGATGAGGGGGATGCGGGTAATGTCGGAGGTGAAGGGCCTCAAAGGCTGCTAGAGGGTGCTGAAGAGCACCAAAGAGTGGCGCGCGAGGGTGTCGAGTGCCGCGGCAGCGTTTCTGCTTGAGTATCGAGCGACGAGAATATAAGGAGGAGAGAAAAAAAGGGAGAGAAAAGAAAGAAAGAAAAAGGAGAGAGAAAGAGAGAGAGAAAAAGGGAGTGCGAACTTCTGACGATTTCTTCGGAAAGCACGAGTTTGTGCGAGAAGATTAATGAAAAAAAGGAACAATAACTTCTCTTACCGGCACGTTATGCGGTAATGGAATCGCGAGCTGACGTAATAAGAAATCTTACGATTTGATTGCCTCGTTTTTAATTGCGGTTTCTGAGATTGCGCTGTCGAAACAGTCACGCGGAATATACGCGTTGATTGATGTAAATTGATTGAATTATTGGAACGGATACAGTCCGTGCCAAAAATACGTCGGGAAAATATGTTGAAGTAACATATATTTATCATTTTTAGATGAGAGAAAAAAGTAAAATTTAATTAAACAGTTTGAAGAAATAAAAAAATATACGTGAGTCTTTTATTTTCTTTCTTCTTTTATTTTCAATAAATAAATAAGATCCGGACGCGTCTCTTTTCACGGGAGGGCTTTCAAAAATAATATTCTTTCGTACACTTTCACGCCAGACTTACTTATGATACTTTATAATGTAAAGCTCATACTGACTTAGAAAGTAATACGCCGCTGTATTGAGAAGTTTGCACGTTATCTTTCCATTGAAGTTTATATTGAACGGTACACGATATAACTTATGAACAAGACTTTTCATCTCCGGCTTCTTTATTCCCTTGCATTTTGTACGAAGAAGACTCGCAATTCCTATGCACTTGATTTTTTTGCTATATTGTGTCTCTCTCTCTCTCTCTTTCTCTTGAGCGCGATCGCGCGACGACTTCCCTGATAAGCCGCACGTTATTGCGAAGCTAAAGAGATTATTGCCGGCGTCACCGGCAAATCGTGTATTTTCAAACAGATTGTCAGCCGGATGCGCGCTTTTAAGGTGACAACTAGGCTAAATCAAAACCTCTATGCTACTCGCCTCCAAAATATTGGTTTTGCGGTTACGGCTTATCAACCGCGAAACCACATGTCACAACCGGAAGCCATCCGTGACTTCGCGAGTTGTGGTCGATGTCGGCATGCATTGGGCCTTGACGTATGTAAAGCCGCATTCGCATCGACCTATTTTCGATTTAAATGATGGGCCTCATTTGTTATGGCATTTAAATCCCCGTTTATTCTGTTATATCACGCATACGGAACCGTTGCACGCGGAAACGCACATCTGTTTCTGAAAATACGTCCTCTTACCGGTAATAACAACTCGAAATTATTCCACGAACAACTTTCGAGATCGTGTGAGAATTTGAAATTATTGTTTTTCAATTCAAATTTGGTAAGACAGGGCGTATCTGAACTAGTTGCTGGATGGCTTTTGCATGGAGGTGTAAATAAATACTACAAATTTTCCCCAAACGTTTCGACTGTATTTTCAATCATCTTCAGTGGGTACTGATAAGAAATTACAAAAAAAAAATTGATAATGTAAGCAACAATGAAGATACATATATATATTACATGAGTAAGATAAAAAGATACAATTGATATAATGGTGACTCTACTTACAATTATTGTTTTTCTTTTTTTAAGAAGTACACGAAAGAAAACGATATTGAAGCGTAAGTAGTTTTATGGTTTTTTATTTCTTATCTTTTATCTCTTTCTTTTTGAATTTTAATTCTATTAAAATAAGACTTATCCGAACAGAATATGGATAAAGGATTTACTCCGCTCTTCCCGTCTTCAAGTTTAATCTTCGCTAATCCCGAGCTCTCCGACTATTCCTAACTCGAATGTCGCAGATGTACAAATGCAATATTTTAATCGCAGATTGTTTTCTCGCAACAAACGCAACATATGCCGAGCGGTGTGTTTTAGATCAACATTTATGTGTTTCTCCTCTTGCCAACTGTCGTCAGCGTGATTTACTTGTGTTACGTACACTGGTACGCGAAACGACAAACACGTCACGAACCAATTTTGCGCGTCGACGCCTGACGGCTGCTGCTACAACGCGCGCTTACAGAATCCGCCTGTGTAAACACACGAATATGCGAAATACTTTATTAATGTAACCGCGTATTATTCAACTAACCAAGTCGTTTTATTTCCGCTGGAAATTGATTCGCTCTCGCACTTGCGTCGAGGATGAATCGCGAAGAAAAATCAATCGTTGAAGCAACGCGTTTGTAAGAAAAACTCAATCTCTCTTTTCTTTGACACACTTATTTATTTGTACTTACCTATTTCTTTATTTGTTTATTTATTTATTTACATGACAATAATGCGACGGAATTTACGTTCAATATGCAATTATGAAAGTAATCGTTGTTTTCGTGCTGCAACTTGTTATCAGAAGACAAGAGTAGCAATGAAAGGGTGCATCTAATTACTCTGTTCATACCTTTGAAGGTCTTGAGCATTCAGTCGAGACGGGGCTTCCCTATTTTCTTTGATGCCATTTTGAATGTAGCTATTTCCGCGAAACATGAAACTCGAAGGGAAGAGACGCTCTGCTAACGTGTTTTGGAATCGTTGCTTCCGCAAGTCGCAGCGTTTACGACCTGCACAAGTAGCCTGTACAGTCACAAGTAGGCGACAGCTTCGTCCAATTAAGTCGACGTGCATTTTACAAGGAAAGGAAAGCGCTAAGATGCGTCTTAAGGGAGAAACAATGAGAAAAGAGAAGAAGAAAACGACCTGAGAGTCTGTCGAGCTTTCCTCGAGACCGGAGTGGATAAAAGTGACCGAGGCGCGACGACGAATAGTTGCTTAAGAAGACATTCAGTAACTGACCTTTGCGCTTGTTACAGCTGCCTCGCAATTAACAATACCCTAATATCTCGCATTCCTCTTATCAATTACGCGCGAAGCTCTCACACAGCTAACAGCGAATTATCTTTGAGGCGCTACACAGCACAATATATATACATATATACATATATATATATATACACGTATATATTTCACGAATAATCTGCAGAGAGAATTAATTCTCGCAGTCTTAAAAAATACGTTCGAGAAGCTGAAACGCCTTTCCTTTTGCACAAACAGAGATTATTTTAATTAAAAAAACTGAGCAGCATAGAAGATTTTATATAACAATAGCTCCGAACGCTTTTGAAAATGAAAACGGAATTTGTCGGAGAGAAGGATGTAGAAAGAAAAAAAAAAGAGTGAAGTGAGTGAAATTACCAAGGCGAGATGAAAAGTCGACGGGGAAGTATTACTTAATCAGGAGACACGATGTCGATGTGACGAGTCTCGCGTAATTTGCTTGTACGAGACATTGTAAAATCTTTCGCCGAGAGTCTAGAGAGCCGTGAGATGAATTATGAGAACGAATACCCCATCTGCCGAGCGCAGGAATATTATAGAAGTCTAAGGAAACTAGAGCACAAGACGGTTCAAATTTGGGAGATAAATTAATCCGTTATTATATATTCTTCTCGTAGAAAATGAAAAAAAAAAAAGAGAGAAGAAAAAACTTCTTACATTTTGTAAAGGAAAGTTCATTCAAGATGAAACCGAGTTCCGATCGCTTCCCTTTCGCTGAAGAAAGATTACATACTCTATAAATTTGAAGATTTAAGATATAGTTTTACATGCAGACATACACGCACAGAGTTGTTGCATTTGTGCAAGGACGAAATATCATATTTAACTTTCAGTGTGTTCAGCGCTTTCTAAATGATCAACAGATTCGCGAACGGTGTCGCATCGAAACATTACGTAACGTTATTTCGAATATAAAATCACATATTCCGGACTGAAAACAATTCTCGCATCGAAAATCGGGACGTTTTGGCTGGCAGTTTTAAAATTACTGCCATTTCATCATCGGATTGCTGTGAGGCTATTAATGCTTCGCGCCAGTTATTCACACTTGATTAGGCCGTTTGTTCAGAAATATCTGTCAGCCGATACGCCATGAATTGACTATCCGTTTCATAAATCTCCTGCCGCATATTCCGATACATTTTAAATTATATAATACCAAATATAGACGAGAGAGAAAGAGAGGAAAAGAGAGGAAAATTGACGCTGAAATTTTTGACATTCAACCGAATTATCCCGGATACTTCGGTAATAGACGGTGCAAGTTTTATTGGCAAACAATTGTTCAGAATGGAAGAAAATATTAGTTTATATACGGATTTGCTATAAAATATTGTTATTGTACTCAAAGGGACAATTTGAACTATTTTCTGTACGCAAAGGTCTCTCAAAGAGAAAGGGAAATAGAGTTGGCTTTATTAGTTTATTCTGTTAAAATTTCCATTTTGTCTGGCCTGCACGAAGAAATTGAAGAGTTATGAAAGTTCGTTCAACCTAGCGGAGAAATAAGCGGCGACTTGTCCCAAGTCGATATCTTTCTTTCTTTTCTTTTGTACAGGTCGTACTTCTTTTCGTAACCTTCAATTCTTTTTTCTTTTCTTGAACCAAACTTAAATATATTCGAAGAGTTAATGTAAACAGTTTCGATTCGCCAGAGTCGTATTTATTTTCCACCGTGTTTTGTATTTAAAATTAACTTGCGCCGGTGATTTATTTCAAAGTCGCGCGGTACGTATTATAAAAACTAGCGCGTCGGATGTGCTCTTCTCGTATACTTCACCTGCGATTATTCAATTGCTAAATTTTTCTTGTCAGCCACTTTTCAATGAAATGACAAAACCCGCGTTCTCAGATGACAAACCACTCCGGGCCATTTGTCATCGCGAAATATGTCCTTGCCTGAGTTAAGTAAAAGTGACTTAATTACCAAGTAAGATTTCTTTAATTAAACCGTTACATCAGCTCATTGCTTTCCTGGTCAAAAGAAGTGCATTCAGCCGCGAAAATAAATGCATCGGGTAAAATTAGATACGTCTAGATGCACATAATAAAATCCTTTTTTGCATAATGTAGCAAATATTATATTTTAAATAGCATTTTCATCGTGATTAAAATTTATATAAAGCAAAGTTATCTAACTTTAATCCGTTTTTCTTTGGACAGAATACTCTGCAGTGTACTGTGAGAGAATATCATTGCAAAATGTTGACGTATATTATGTATATATATGTACGTTAACATTTTGTGTCAACGATATACATATATATATGTATATTTTCCGAGAACAAGTTTTGTGCGAAAATTAGTCTCAAAAGACGCGGTTATTGTCTCTTTCTTGCCAATGTGAAAAGAGATTTTGCAAGAAATAATCTTCACTGCACAACGAACGAGCTTTGAGAAACAAACACAGTGTACTTTGTAACGACGAAGCGTATCACGCGGCACACCATGAACCACGGGGCCAGGAAAGGGGAGTTGGAAGGTACGTAAAACGCGTTACTGCAAAGTGTATTGTTTGTTTCGCGGAGCTTGTCCTGTCTTGTGAACCGTGCAGAACAACATGAAAAAGCTTTACACGCTGAACAAAACACAACCGGATGAGATAACGGAGAATACTTTAATTTGTTTCGTCTCTAAGCGCTTTGTCGAAACGTTATTTTTCAAAAAATCTCAGACAATTGCGCCCGAATGCGCCGGTGCAATTTTAATTCGCACGCGAGCTCCGCCATTCAGGAACGCGCAAATTAAATTCACTTCTGACATTCATTTGTAATTCACCTTTTCGCATTAAACAAAGCGAGAGCTGGTTTTTACCCGCAAAAAGTGTAAAACAAAGTAAACAAAAAACAAAAAAAAACTCTATATTATAACGTTGTACAAACCATGTTTATTGTAAGTACAACGTAATCAAAACTACATGCGATGTCATCTAGTGAAATCTCAGTGTACTATTTGGGCAAAAATGGCTTCTTAAGCGAAGACCAGATGTTGCACACACGTTTTTGAAAAATAGAATGACCTGATAATATAAAACTTATAAGGGCGTTAAATTGTAAAGACAACGTATATATTTTATACAATTAACACCTTAACATTTTTCTTATATATTTCTCTCTTGAGCAAAATAAACTCTATGTAAACAGTTATCATAATTACATCGCAATTCTCAAAGCGTTAAATTGCAAAGACACAATTGTGTCAATAAAAAAAATGTATATTTTTATAATTTATTCACACACACACACACACACACACACACACACACACACACACACACATCATTCTCGTGTTCGTCGGGTAAGAAATAATGTCAGTATGTACAGCAACTTGTAATATCTCGCGCAATCAAGATCCGGCAAAAATCGCACGAAACAAAATATATTACATTGTACGTCAAAAAGAAGTATAAAGACAAATGACGAGCCTGGGAGCGGCACTGGATCAAGTTTACCCCGGGAATGCATTACGGTCATTTTTACAAAGACGGTCACCATCAATTCGCGTGGTAGCTGCTGGTCACGGCTGGGCACGGCACGAAAGGGATAGGGATTTAAGTACGAAAAGATGAAGGGGTTGAAAATCTCGCCACCGCAGAGCGTGGCACGGATAGATCATACATCATTCCTTTGCGCGAACGAAGCTTCTTCCGTATCCTTCTGCCTATCCACCATCCGTTCTCTGTCCTATCCTTCTACCACCCCCGCGTCGTCCATTTACCTTTTCGAGCATCTCGGGCCGGTCTCGCGCAACATGCCATTCTTCAAGCAACCCATCCACCGCCGCCGCCACCGCCACCGCCGTCGCTTCGCAGTGTACGTGCGTGCTCTCGTCGGTTTGCAAGCCGTCCTAGAAACGTGGCATTTACGAGATTCTCGTGAAAACTCTGTTAAGCGGCTTGAGCGCGAGACTGCGGCGTGTTGCGGGCGTGCTTGAACGTGCAAACGTTTCCGTCCCGTTAGAAGGATGACGAGTCTTTCTCTCAAGCCTCTTTGCGTGAAAAGGAAAAATCCCTCATTGGATCACACACAACAAGAAAGGCACGTGGAGTCGTTTGCGCGCCGCCGCGACGACAATCTTACGCTTTATCACCGGGACAGTTCGCAGTGAACCGTGAAACAGCGCGAGTAACAATTCATTCCTCTATTATTAATCGCTGCGCCAGTGAAATAAAAGAGAACCCACTTGCGTACCATGGCGGTTCAAACATTGTGTATGTTACGCATAAAAAAGAAATTTTTTTTCCCCTCATTTGCCGAGTCTCGACGTTATATACCCGCGGCACCTTTCGTGACACGTCACCACGTGACCACGTGTAATCGTTTGATCTCGCTACATTACAGCGTACACACACATACACACGCATACACACGACGCAATTAATGGTTCAGTGTGCACCACATAAAGGAAGTGTCAAGACGACCGATAATTGTTCCCCCTCGTAATTGTTGGTATTGCGCTTATATATACATGTATGTTCATCGCATAGCCGACTCAAACAATGGAATTAATTATAAAGCCTGCTCTGGATAACCGCACGGCAGCCGCTACTTGCAGTACCCCGGCTTTGGCTACGCTCTTTAAGCAAAGCGCTTTGTGCGCGAAGTAGCTGTTTCCGAAGGAAACCAGCGCGACATGAGCGAGTCGTAACGTCACCATCAAAGCTAATTACAATATACCTGTTACGCTGAATATAAACAAGCCTTACGAGCGCGTTATTATATATTTCTGATAATGAAATTTACATCTTGAAAAATACGTCTTGAAAAATAAAATACGTTTTATTTTACAAATACTACCACGAGAGGGAGGGAAAGAAGTTTCGCGAAATCTCACTGTTAAAAATATGACAGCAATATCGTATTCGCGCCCCGTAATCGTAGCAGTATTTATGAGCGATAATAATAATAATAATAATAATTATGCGATATTGCAACTAAAATTATGATATGTTACTGGGCACGCGGGCCAAACGGATTTAATGATTTGCAATACCTATAATAATTACGCTCGTATTACATTTTGACGTTTAAATATTCAGAATAACAACGGTTTGGTTATATAAAATTAGCCGCTTCGAGCGTTTATTAGCTATGTGAATTATTACATAAGCGTTTCAGCGCATATTTCCAGCGTGTTTCTTTTATATGAAAGGATTGTATCAATTTGAGTAAAAAAATTTTATGTACACTCGTGTCTACGCTCGTGTCGTGGAGTGAAAAATTTTTATTTTATAATTTCCCGACATTTTTCTGAAAACTGTATAATAATTACTGCATTTTCTAATAACGAAAGTTACCAAACTATTAAAAAACATAGTTTCAAAGTTCGAAAAAAATTTATGTCGGGTCGCTTTTAATAATGTCGCGCGAAAAGAAAGCAAAAGTAAAATATTTCGAATACGCGCGCACAATTCTCTCAATACAAGAGAGTAAAGACCTATCTCTAATTAAAAGTTTTCAAAGTGGATATACCAACTTGATTGATATGACTCTTGCACCCGTTAATTAATATATAAACTTCTTTTTGTTTTTTTTTTTTTCACACGCAAATATGTTTGCGATATCAGATGACTTTTTTACGCGATCTTCACGCGTATCTTTCTCTCTCTCCTTTGACGTGCGGTTTTCACCTACGTTGACTAAATAAATACAAGCATAAACTGGAGAAAAAATTAAGAATTTCCAATCCAAGAGCAGGCTTATATAAAATACGCGCAATAAAAACTTCAAAGGGTACAATTCTATATTGCACGGTATGATTTCATATATTTTAAGGGTATTGTGGAGAATTGTATTCGTTCGTATATATCCGCGCGCGTACAGTATCGCTTGTGCGAACCTAATTCTTCCCGCACAATTTTCCTAGCTTCAAAGAGCGCACACCACCTAACCGAAGTCCCATATATCTCGTCTCTGGCAGATCCGGCCTCTCTCCTACGCTGCGTAGATACAAAGGACAAAACTCGGTGGATCGAAACGCGCTAAAGTTAAATCGCCGAGGCAGAGAGAGAGAGAGAGAGAGAGAGATGCGCACACGACCAATAGCGAAGAATTCCGTTATAATGGATGAACGGACGTGGACGACGACGACGTCTTAAATCGACTGATAATCCGCGAAAGTACGTGAATCGCTCTTATAAGAGGGATCGAAATCGCGCGATCCCGCTCGCCGCGATTAGAGATTACGAGACAAGAAAGACAGACGGTGGTGCTTTGAGAAAGTTATAATGTGAGGTTTGCGAACACACAAGACCGGGACGAAAATGTTGTAGTGTGCGGAGCTGAGAGAAACGAGGATGCGATATATCCCTCAGGGATCGCGCTCACCCCTAATCGTTCACGTCTTTAACCTCGATTCCCGGTAACCCTCGCGATCGTTACACGTTCCTTCCACATTTTCCGCTGGCACGGATTTTTTACACGTTTCATAATGACTGATATCGCGGCCGCGAAGTAAGGCGAGAAAAAAGAATCGAGCGAGAAGTTGGCCAGGTTGTGTGGTGTACGTTAATGAGAACGTTCGTTGTTAAAAAAGCGTGAATTTAGTTATTTTCGTTTTAATCATGTTTTCGTGTGTAATATTTTTACGTAACAAAGTATGATAAACACAGCTGTTATCACGTAACGATCAACTGCTGTTAGTTTCCGACTGAAAAATCACGAAACTCGGGCTGAAGGAAGTATCGTGTCTGAAAAGAGGGCTGATCGGATAGTGGCGGCTGGCATAAGGAGCGGCGGTCGTGAGTTACGAGATTCGGGCAGGAGAAAGAGCAAAGTGGCGGGATGAGGTGGCGTTGTTTACCCTTTATTTATGACGAAAGTTTGGCCAGATTTCACGAAAGCACAACCCCGAGGTCGGTTAAAGCGTGCAGCTTCGGTCACGAGGGTCGCGTGGAGACTGGCGGAGAAATTGTGGGGCCGAGGGAGTGAGACGAGACCTGGTGCGTTGCGGGAAAAGAGACAAAGTGCCTACGAGGCCTCTCATGTGCGGTTATTCGTTAATGTCATTCTGCTTCGTGTCTTCCGTGTCTGCGCGATAACTAGCTGTCTAATTCCGTGGACGGTAATTTTCGCAGAAGAGTCGTTTAGAAACATGTTATCACATCGCCGACTGTTGCTCTCTGTAATTACACGTTTTGCGCCTTTCGATATCTCGTTTCCTTTCTCGCTTTCGCGTTCACTTGTTTGTTTTGCAATAACAAAACGCCACGCACATCTCTTTTTTTTTTTCGTTTTCGTTTTTTTTCATCGTTTTCCGGACGCGCACAATCACGTTTTACGTTTTACATTTATTTTATTCCAAAAGAAAGGAAACAAATCGATTATTTCACTCGCATACGGGCAGTTCACCAATCAGTACGCTCGGTGGCGGATAGTTTAACAATTTGATTGAATTTTATAGAAGACAAAGAGAGCAAATTGTATCTAACGATTATAACGCGTCCTTTCGCATCTGCGTGTCTGCGGGTACCACGTTCCCTTACACAATCTATTTACCGACTATATGCAAATAGATGTTTAATTATCAGACGAAGAAGACCTTTAAATATAACGCCATTATTAGCGGCAGGCAGAACTTTACTCCTCATCTTTTTCCTCACCCCGTAGATCGTAGATTGGCGGACGTTAATAATTGGTCACGTGTTTCGTGGAATCGAATCGGAGGTGAAGTGGCTCTTGATCGAGCGCGTGTACTAATTGGGAGTGCAATTAAAACCGTCGGTACGTGTCCTCGCGAAAGCGAATGCGCGCACGTTTGCCGTCAAAATGAAACGCAGCCTCGCGCGTGTAATAGCAGAGAGGGAGCGAGAAAGCAAACGAGAAGAAGGAGGAGGAGGAGGAGGAAGAGGAGGAGGAGGATAGACGGATGATGCGCGCAAGTGGAAAAGAAAAGGAAGAAAACGGAGAAAAGCAAGGCGGGAACGCCGTCGCGCCGTGCCGGTTAATTGAGTCGGCTGACACGAGAACCGAAAACAAAACGTGTCAGCGGGTCGGGCGGTTGTGTGACGCCCCCCCGGTGTCTATCGCACTCGAGTGCATCGCGAGAACGGGAGGAGATGGTAGTCAGTGTCGGTCCCTTTCTGTGCTTTCAATTATCCGTCTGTCTCGCGTCAATAAGCTCTTTCCTCGCTGTTTTTTTCTATTTATGCATTTCCATGCATTTCCGTATATTTTCTAGATTAATTAACGCGACATATTATTTCTTTTTTTTTTTTTTTTATATATAGCTTCTCTTTTGTTTTTTATATCTTTCCACGCTGAATAAATGTAACGGAAAGAGCATTTTCCGACAAAAAACTCCGAGCTTCCAATCAGTTTATAATTTATTATTACACGCTCATACTTCTGTAGAAAAAAAGAATTAATGATATGAAAATATTAGTCCGAGACATGTACAAGAACAGATGTACTTAAAATCATTCTGATAATATCAAGTTTCAAGTTTTGAATTTTTCTTACGATGAGAACGCATTACATCGATTGGCAAAGTAATATTCACTATCGCTCCCGCGAAGTCATCGAAGATTTCTCCTTTTGCTTATATCGAAACGCGTCACTTCCAACAACTTTTCCGTTAAAACTACTTCCGTAGAAACGCGTGGGTGGAGGAAAAAGATAGGAAAGTTCACGGTGGAAATTGCGTTGTATTCTCGCTTCGGTACCGAGGCGGTTTCCGTGAACGAGGAAATTGCGGCGCATAGCGTGCATCCTAAATATTTACTTGCCTCTCGCCGTTACACCGCGCAAATATTCCATTTGCGACCGTGAAAACACGCGCGTCGAGTTTCTACGTGGCCGTCGTTGTGATACTTGAGACGGATTCAATGATGCCGTTGATGTTAAAATGTCATAAGCGGAAACCTATTTACGTTTTATCCGCGACTCCGACGATGGACCGAAAACGCTGTTTATCGTTTCCCTCAAATTACTTTTATCCTTTCCGCAAGAACGCAAAGAACATTTACGGTACAAATGGCACAAGAGGCGGATACATCACGCGCGCTGACATATTGTGCCCGTCTAGATGTACTCTGATTACCGTTACTCGAGCTCCAGTTCGATCGACTTCTCTATTAAAGCGTGTAGCGTATATGTACGATGGATCTCTCTCGCGCGCGCAGCGGAGCGCAACGTGAAAAAGAAAACACGCGATAAAAAAATTTTGCCCCCACGCTAAAATCTGAGAATAATTCTCAAGAAAACCTGCCGACTCGTGCAAAAATAAATTTTCTTAATGCGATATCGCCGCCGCGATTCAACGACCGGGTTCGCCGTATGAGTTAAAGCGCTTGCGCTGCTAATGAAAGCGTCCTTCCCACAATAGTGCGACGCCAGCAAGTTTCTAAGGCGGGAGATTCGTACGGTACTTTGAAGAATATCTCAAGTCGGGCAAAGTTTGCAGAGACCTGGGCCAACGGTCAAATTAATGTGCAAACTTCAATGTAATAGTTGTTTCTCTCCGAGGTCTTAACTATCGAGTGGATCGCCAAACTCCTTCGCGGCAAGTTCATTAACCGCCCCGGGTATACGTTATGGGCTTCTTTGTGTCATGATCTCGCGATAGCGAATTCTAAGCAGACAGGATTTTGCCGAATGGCGTATTTTGCAAAGCCGAAGAGAACACGCTAATTTTCGCGCTAATTTCCTCGGCGAAACTTCTGGGCCACGTACAGGGTGACAGACGTGTGTGGAAAGGATAATAGCGGGATGGTAGTGAGGGATTCTACCACTTGGATGTACGTGTGTATGTGTGTACATGTGTATACATATGTGGATAGACCACAATACATATGAATGTAATTCGAGAGTAGACGTGACGATGCTGCTTCGATGTTAATAAGTGCGCGAGCTGCAATTTACATTGCTTTGCGACACACACACACACACACACATACATACATACACATGTAATTCATTTTCATAGCTATTTAAGCTCTATGTTGTTTTTGTTATAAAAAAATTTACTTTTGTCTCTTAAATCTCGGAGAAGCATAAGTAATTAAAACACTTATCTACGTAATTATACTTTGACCGAAAAAGGAATATAAGAGTGTGAACTTTGTTTATACATTTAATGCGAGTAATTTTCTTTCGAATTACGTGAAATATCTTTTTCGAGATTTCCAGCATCAAATACTAAAAATAACACGAACAAAATTAAAGGATATAATTATAAATCTCACGTATAAAACTACGACGCCGCATTATTCTTTGTTTAAAGAGTTCAGCTAATATTAATTATTCGCTGTAATTAAATTTAATAGACCTTTTATACACCTATAGCGCGCCACGACAAGCTTGGGTAAGGTATCGCTCTTGCTACCGGGCTACATAATGTCCAGCGTAACCGGATCACGAAGGAGAATGTCCCGCAGTGTTCATGTTCACCTGGGACAGAGATTCCCAACTGATGTTTCACGGTCCTCAGGCCGACATATTTCAAGCAGTCATATTCGGAATTCAATGTATTCACGTCCGCACCAAGAGAGATCTTTTCAGTAAATAAAATGTAAAACACAAGCAAAAGATAGTTTTAGTGGTTGTTGTGTCACATGAACGAGAAAAATATTGTACGACATAAAATAAAATACAAAAAAGAGAGAATATGAAACAAATTACATTCTAAGTTCCCGTTTTTATTTTTCAATACGTTTTTATATTCCCACAACTCTCTCGCAAATCTCAAGTTCAAAATCGCATATTGTTTATTTAAGTGAAAATTCGATTGATTGCTGATCAAATTGCGTGATTCAAAAACATTTTTGGCATACCGATAGTTCCTATGAACAAGTTATTTAAATTTAATCTTAAAACTTTTTAAGAGAGAGAATGTGCTGATTATGTTAATCTTTTTCTTGATCCAAAAGTAAAACTGGTTTTAATGACTTTGACAGCAATAAAAATACCTGAGTAAAATAGGTTGGAAACCGCTGCTCTGCAAGAGCAAGAGGAATAGATCAGAAAGAGGTGGGTATAGACAAGAAGCAAGCACTATGTTGCCTGGAGGCAAGCAGGTGCGCAGCATCCTATCGCTTCTCTTCAACGGAGACGCTCGCTCAACTAGCGAATCTGTCCGGTTCGCGTGTGCACGACGCCGTCTCTGTAAGACGGTGCGTGTGCCCACAAACTGGGGATTATATTACAGTATCGGCCTTTATGAACAAGGACGTTCGAGTTTTAGAGCAAATCAAGTAGTAAAAGTTGTGAATGTAAAAAATATTGTATCGTTCAGTTATTTGTGCAAAAAAATCTTTCTCGAACAAACATTAAATATTTTTTAATTAATAGTGGACGTTGTATGTACGATAAAAAACATATTTGTCATGCGTTGATTCTCTCTAACAAAAATAAAGATACTTATATTGTAATGGGTTTTTTTTTGCAAACTCGTGCAATTTTGACGTGACTACGTCAGTTACAAACTAATGTGCTGCACAGACATATATTTTCCGTAAATAATTTTGTGTGTCTTTTCGAACGTGTGTGCAGAGATTTGTTAAGCAAATTTTCTTTTTCTTTTTACCAACAATCGAACGACTATTATCGCAACAAGGATGTGTTTCTGATAAATTTGACGCGGAAATATAATGATTGGTTTGTAAAACACGACGTTTATGTAGAAACAGTTTAGTCTCTTTTTAAAGTATCTTTGAAAGAACGCCGTTTCATATATACATACATATATATAGATCATTATATGCTGTTTTAATTTCAATGCTATCGTGAAGGCATTCGCATAAATGAAACAACATAATGTGCGAACTTACTGTGGTCAATCCAAACCTGTAAAACCGGCTAAGACGGCTTAGCAGAGCGTAATGGCGGCTTGTTGCCGAGAAACTCGTTCGTTCTGACCGTCGAAAGGTTTCAATGGTAATACTGTACGATCACAGTCTTTTTCGCAAAATGTGAGCTCGTATTATGGCAATATGGCTGGCATTATATATCGGGGGCCCGAACGTTATTGGGTTTCAACATCGTTGAAGCTAAATGAAAACTAAAAGAGTTATCCCATTTTACATGTCTATATAAAATTAAAATGCGTAACTCTATAAGGGGTATACAACTTTATACACATATATATTTAATGTTTCACAAACGCTTAGCTCGCAACAGACAGGAGATATATTTTTACAGCGAGAGAAAGTCACGTTCTCTCTAAATAATTGCCACGAAATCGAGTTATTTTGACACTCTATATTCCGTATGAATGTGTTCACGGCTGGTTTATAAAAGGAGCCGGGAGAACGTTGATAAATATTTCGGCGCATAATTTTTCGTTTCGGTCGGCTGAGAGAAGAGAAATGAGAGTTTTTCTTCCTCTTCCTCCCTCCCTCCCTCTCCCCTCCTCTCTCTCTCTCTCTCTCTCTCTCTTCCTCCTTGTTCTTCATTCCTCTTACCTGCCTACCGTCGTGAAGGAATCCGAGCGCAACCGACAAACGACGATCGTCGATTGTACACGTCGGAGAAGTCGAGGCGCAAGTCGATCCAGGTGCATTCTCCGCTGCAGGGCTGCGGGAAACCGCAAACACCGATGCAGCAGCGGCAGCTTGCGCACGAAAGAAAGAAAGAACGAACGCGAACGAGCGCAAGGGCGCGGTAAAGAAGGGACGCGGGAGGCGAACACACGGAGCCCGGGGAACAAGGAAGACGATGGGAGAGAAGGAGGACGCGGGTCGCAGAAACAAAAGCGTATATAATCCGGTGTGTGTGCCATCCGGAGAAATACAAAAGACGAGATAAATATCTAAAATGTGTTAAGCACGGACTTTTAATGAATTAGAGGAGAGCTAATTTTCATTTCGTCGAAAGAGCCTGTGTGATGCATTAAAACCGCTTATTCAGCGCTTCTGAAATTTAATATGACAACGGTCCTCTCTGCCTCTCTCGTCTATCGGGCCTTTCCGACCAATCGGTTGTATCTAAATTTCGACGCCCGCTTTCAAATTCTTGTTCCACCACATGTTGCGCGTGCCGATAAATACGTTGATTTTACGAGATAAAAATATCAACGCACACACACGATACAAAAGATTCTAACAGTCAGATCATTATAAAAGGAGAGATAAATAAAACTTTCGATCATTAAAAGAAGAGATGAGACAAATAAACGCCGAATACATCTAAATATTTTAAACGCCGATCGAAATTATGCGACGTATACATTACGGCACGAAATATATTGAGTTAGTCTGATTTATTAATCAGAGATATTTTTTCTTGCTCATTGTGGCAAACGGATTGTTTATCTTCAAACCGCCGCTCGGAACCACGGCCATATCTTCGTGCTGATTTCGCTGCGCTAACAGGTTCCACGGTCAGTCGGAGACGGCAAATTAGCCGCTGGACCGAGCGAGCTGAGAAGAGAGGGAGAGAAAGAGAGAGAGAGAACAGGCAGATGCGAGATTCTTGGCAGGGTCAAACCTCCCGGCCATCTT
Organism: Pseudomyrmex pallidus; assembly: GCA_014825455.1. Lineage (NCBI taxonomy): Eukaryota > Metazoa > Arthropoda > Insecta > Hymenoptera > Formicidae > Pseudomyrmex > Pseudomyrmex pallidus. Next base: position 3,379 of record QVNV01016813.1, on the reverse strand, counting down.
CTTGGTGCCGCTTGTGCCCTCGCTTCCCCGCTTCTGTTGCCTGCTGCTCCTTACGGCTTCTACTTTCCTCTCTCTCCCCTTTGCTTCTCCACCCTTCTGTCTCTTGGCAAAAAATCAACGTGTATGTGCACACAAAGACTGGAATAAAAGGACGACGTAGATTGAGAAGGTTGAAGAAGAGGAGGGTGGAGTTTATACGCAGGTCGGCAGGTAGGAAAGATACGCGGCAACCGGTTCTCCCCCTTCTGTAGCCACCGCGGGCGCACGCAGGTTCCCGAACCGGTCCAGGCGCGATCATCGCGGCTCGACGATCGCGTGTTGTTCGCGTGGCCGGACGCACCCGAAGATCGGCGGAAGCGCCCGAGCTCGAACATTACACAAATTGCGCCATTATGTGTAATGGGACTAGAAAAAATGGCGGATAGATCGTGCCGGATGATGAGCGGAGAGGTTGTAGTGGTATCTTCTTCACTCCGTGAAGAATCGGAAGAAATTGCACGGAAGAATTAGATTCTTTTATATAAGAAATTTTCTTTCGCAAATATCTATAAAATATATCCAGTTTCGCGTAATTTTATAATATACGCGACTCTAATAAGGCGTAAAAGAGAGTGAATCAAAGAAGAGAGTGATCGAAATATAAATTTTCTATTTTTCATAAATTCAGAAATATATTGCAAAGTTTTGTATGTCTCGTCACTATTTTCAAAACTTTCTTTAAATAATGACAATTTTTTATCCTACATTTGAATGTACATCTCTCTTTCTCTCTCTGTCTCTCTCTAGATGGATATAAATCTTTCTTCTGTCGGTTAAGTCGCTTGAAAGATACATACATTGTACACGTGCATTCAGACCTGTCTATGTTTGCAGAATTTAAAGGCTATTCATCCGTCGAGAGTTGGGTTTTTTTTTTATTTAACTATATATATGATACGAGAAGCGCGCGGCAGCATTTTGCGACGTATCATCTCGTCGATACTTCGTACGCGGCGCCTCACCGTAATTTTCTGCAATATAGTGCCATATCCTCTCGCTGATGTATTGTAACCGGTATCCTATCGAATCGAGCAGGTGGCTGGATAGGCTCCCTTATATTTTGACGATTAGTTCTGGACCGAGCTTCTTCTCGAAGGAGGACGAGATCCGCTCTGCCACAACACCTTTCTCTTAGCCAGGGCCGCGCACTGCAATATCATATGCATTGCTTCATAAATATATAAGTACATAATACGAAAATACAGAAATATGTTTAATATTCACAAAATATCCACGTATTTGATAAAATAACAGAAAATTATGTTTCTATGTTGCTCTAAAGCAATATAACTTTTATTTTAAACGAAAATCGTATGATATTGCAGAATATCTTTCAGATTTAGTTATCTTAATTTTCTTTACGATTATTTTATAGTATATGTCTTACAGTTAATTTGAGAAAATTGTACATAAAACTCCATAGAAACAAGTTGCTTGTATATGCTCAAAAATTGTACGTTGCTTCTTTAAAATCGTTTTGAAAAATTGTTATGTAAAACACGATAGAGTTTTCAGAAAGAGATTCCGTGTTAAAAAATGATTAAAAATCATTAAAAACAAACATACTGTTAGAATTTTAATTGACAAAGAAGATTGTTCAATATGTCTTCGTAGAATTGCTCTTGGTATCGGCTGCGTCCCTGGAAATCGAGACAGCCGGTCATCCTGGTTGGCCGCCGGGTCGGCCGGACCCCGACGTCGACGTAGCCTGTGCGTGCACTTGCCGCGAGGGAAAGGTGGATGGCCGCGACCTTGATGCGCGTGGTTCTCGCGTGCCCGAACCTTCACGAAGTTCCACGGGAACGGCCGAAGCGGGCGCGATCAGCCGACCACGACCGACGCCTGTACACGGTTGTTAAATTACCTCCTCGCGCTCTACCTCCGTCTTCTCTATCATCCGGACTTTTCCTTTAGCGTCCCTTTTAGCGTTCTATCCTCTTCTCTACGCGTCGCGCGCGGCTCATCTTTTTCTTGACTCTTCTTGGCGGCACTCACACGCGTGCATCATGCCGCTCACGTAGATGAGATCTCACGGAAGCTGGAATGACTATCGTAATGCTTCGAGCCGTATCATCTCGCATCGTCGAAGATATTGTACAGGCTTGATAAATATTGCCGGACTTTGACGGGAATAAATTAAAATCGAGGCATCATATGACAGAGAAAAATCAAAATTTATAATGCAAAACAATTTTTACCGCTGCTATATTGTAAATAAATAGATACGATACAATAAATTACAATAAAAATAAAAGAGTAGCAAACTATGATACATGTATATCTACAATATGTCAATAAGAATTGTGTAGATGTTTTTAATTTTTATAGCGCTTATAAAAAAAAGATAGAATGTAATTCGAGATCTCAGTTTTTGTTTTTTCTTTTTTATCTGTATTGGTTCATCGGACAACTCGTATTGAAATAAAAGATACTCATTTTGCATCAGAAACCAAGTTGCTAAGTTTATTTTCAATACGAATTTAAGTCTACGGTACACGACGCTTTTCTTTCATATTGGATCACATGCGAACATTACGACGATTTCGCAATTCTTGATTTCCAAATCACGATTGATCAATTTTAGAGCTTGCATACAATCTAGCACGAAAAAAAGCATCAGTCTGCCGCAGGCCTTAATATAGTGATGATTGATGAATCTGTATAATCTGCTCGTATGTATGATCGACGAGGATACTGCAAGCTAAGGAAAAGCGCCGTCTACACGTTACAAAGAACTAATCCTAGAACGTTGTGTTTCCCGTCTAAGTTTGTTGGTTCTGCTCGTTCTCGAGCTAGTTCTATGACGGAACCGGTCTTTCGACTTAACTGACTAGTCATCCGATGTAACACCAGTGTTTCTCAATGTACCATTTATAATACGCAAAATAAATACATATATATATATATATATGTATCGCTGGAATATTTTATGAATTCGAATTTTACGGCAAAATTTGCCACCTAGAACAATTGTAAGAATGTTAAAAATTGTACGGGTCCTCAAAATTTCTCGAATTTCTAATTACAATATAAGAAACTTGCGGCGTTTACGCGTTACGTCTATCCACATATATATCTATACATATGTATAATTGGAAATATTACATATACATGTACTTTGTAGCATAGAGACTTATTTACATTTTGTTTTTCAAAATTGACACGTGAATGACAAATATTATTAATTTTTGAGCAAGTAACACAACACATATGCAAATTAGGCCAAGAAAATAAAATATCATACATATAGAAATAAAAAAATTATATTTCCTATTTTAATTAACTTCTTTTTTTTCTTGATTTTACTTTTATAAATACTTTCTTTGTTATTTATAACATT
>QVNV01016812.1:0-13907 GCA_014825455.1 Pseudomyrmex pallidus | reverse complement strand
AATGGATTCAGCGTCTCAAAATACATATAGAATGAGTGGTCTGGTCTGTGGGTCCGAACCTTTATTTTTTTTTGTGTGCCTGTGTTATTATTATTATAGTTCGTTTTTAGTACGATCTTTTCTACAGAGATGATTGAAGAAAAAACAAAAGAAAGAAAGAAAATATAAAGACGCAGATTTGTGCGCGTTCCTTTGTTCTTTCGTGATAAATAATAACCGCCACATCGCGCCATGCAAAGAGAAATCCATGGCTGGGAAATAAAACGATTTTCCTGAAAGACCGGCGCGGTGGAAATGTAGAAAACGTCTGTCCCGTGATTGACTGCGATCTTGATTCGAGTCTGTGATTTATTTTGATGGCGCACGTCGGAAAATATTATAAACGATGCTCCCCACTAAATCGTGCTAGAATTATTTATTGGCAATTTCGTGAAATGGCATTTTCTATACACACACGAATTTCGATACGAATCATATATTAATTTCTGCGCGTAGATCAAACGAAGTTATGCAGAAACAGGATGCGTCGGATAACGTAATAAATAAATCGAATATATTAGTTAAATTATGCTAGTCGATTAAGTTATGTGTGTGTGTACATTCGTTTATAATATAAAAATATCTATATATTGATTACAAAAGAGCGGAGCAAAATATACAAAGAGGATTTACATAATTTTAATATATTTCGCAAATATATGCCGATACGCAATCAAAATTATAGCAAGGGAAGATAATTCGTAAATAACATGCGTAAATTACCTTCCTCTTTCTTTTTTTTTTCTGTTTATTTTATAATATATAAATGTACTCGACGGTAGTTTTATCATTACTGTGGCATAAAAATATATGTATTGCGTATGTTATCGTTATATTAGTCTGAAAACGTAATTTGCGATGGTATCGATCTAAGCCATCGAGAACATTATTTTCTCGCGAGACACGATAGATGTACCGGCCGAAAAAAGGTAGCGGTGTACATTAATGGCTTTAGGTCGTACGCTCCCTCTCTCTCTTCCGTTAACGATGATAAACGAGGCTTATGGGTCGAGTAATTAAAGTATTCGAAGTGGGAGCGGTTGTTACACAGAGAGACAATATTTATTGGGACGCAATCACTGACCTAGTTCTCTCTGGGAAAATGCAATCCGTCATGTTGACGCAGTTTACGATAATTGGACAGCGGCGTGGAAAAAATATGACTCTCGTTCATAATTAAACGGTGTAACGCGCCGTGTGACAGCTGATCGGTGATAATTTACGAAAACAGTCTCGCGTGTCACAAACATCGGATACGCACATCAATAATGTAAGCCCCATCTTCAATATCACAACATTACATTTTGGACTATAGTTAAAGCTGTGACCTAATACAGTCACAAACGTATAAATAAGCAAAAATTGGCACATATCTTTTCCAAACACCAATCAATCAATCAGTTAATTATTTTACATCTCGCAAACTAGTTATTAAACAGATAACAGAGAATAGTAATATTTTAGAATAATGAAAATAGGGAAAATTTTGCAGATATTTTGTGCCTGCACCAACAAGATAAATAATAAAACTGTCGAAATCACAAGCGAAAAAAATGTCGTTCAATAATCTAGTTCGTAAGTAAATATATTCATCTTAACGAAATAAAAATAAGATTCGAAGAGAAAAGAAAGACGTTCGTTCGATCGTTCAATGATTAAACCAACTCGAGATTTCGATATACGCGTGTATACATACATACGGTGAAGGGAGTCTCATAAAACATTTTTCGAGTGCTCGAAAGTTAAGAAGATATCACACTTATCGAAACTCATCGTTCCGAGACGCGAGCGAGCAGAAACGATATTAAATTTCTTTCCCCAGCGGGAATAGCCGTCTTGATCCGAGAGCGACCGTTAAATCCACGCTTCTCCGTCCGCCGGAGTTCGTTAATACAGCGTCACGATAAAATCCCCAATTTCACGTCGAACCTGGTGAGAGGGAAACGTCGGAACCCCGGGAGTGACTCTCAGTGGGAGCGCGAGAGCGCGCGGAAAACCAGATTGGAAGAGTTATGGCGCCAATATGGGACCGACTTGGATGAAACTGTGGGCGCGCGAACAATTCGCATTAAATATTAATAAAACGCGCGGCGAACGAAAACGTCTTCCTCGCTTCCGCGATTGTGAGGAACGCAGGAAATGATACTTTTCCGAATTAATGGCATGACTTGAGAAAGCTCGTTTCAAATGTCGGATTGACTCAGCAACACTCAAGATAAATTTTTCACGAAGAAGATCCGACTCGTTGTTTATTGTAAGCAAAAATATTAAAACCTATCTAATACCTGATTTCTGAAGATCTCAGTATTTTTTTCTACACAAATAAATATCCGACTATAAATCCAATAATCTTAATGGAACAGCGATCGAGTTTTATGTTCTGACATGACGCGCGAGTGAAAATCACTGATAAAATAGAACATTGGAAAAAGGTGCCACTGTGACACATTTAGATGCATTTGCGATATTGATGTGCAATATTTTATCAGTGTCATAACTGATGCTTCTATAAAAAAAAAAAAAAAAACATCACAATTCAATAATCTTATATTTCTCCTCTGTTAATTTGATGAGCATCATTTAGTGAAAAGCTGATATAAATTTGTATATGAATAGAAAAAAGATCTTTTATCTAGAAATACAGCGGTATCTCTTAATATATCCATCACAAAAATAGATACAAATATACGTTTTCTGAAGAATCCAACATATTTAAAACCATATATACCAAGAATCTATGACAGAACCAAATTAATTGTCTTACATTTGTTTACTTGTCATCGGATCATTTATAATCGCACGGTAAAAGCGGCAATTTTTCGAATATCACGAGTTTGAAACATTTTAGGAACTTACGCAGCGGATATAGTCGGAAAAAAAAAAGAAACGCGTGCAGACAAATGGATAGAAAATGATTCGAGGCAATCGACGAAACCGAACCATGAAATAAGCGCGCATCTGTATCTGGGTTCTGAATGCATAAATTATGACTGCATGGCGAATCTCAGAAAAAGTTTCGCGAGCGATCCGAGGATGCGAAAGACAAAGAAGAAGAAACTTCAGTTTTTTTTTTTTTTTTTTTTTTTTTTTTTTACTTTGCAGAGGGAAGCATCCACCCGCTTTCTTACCGACGTATTTTTTTTTTTTTCAGTCGCCAATCGACCTCTCATACTCCCTCCCATACCTTGGCTCGCATCAATTAATCTCGATCGCAGCGGAATCGTGTCGACAACTTCATCCTTACGATTCGGCCGCCTTTTGTTCTTGTTCTTCGCGAATCAAGTCTAGGAAAGACTTTTTATCAGCTGGAAACGAATCAGTCGAGAACGCAGCGGTATTAAATGGTTACGATTCTGCCGAAGTGCTCCATCGGAAACGCCGATAAGTTAATTAAGCGGTGATGCGATCGCACGTGAAATTATCTGGCCGATTGAGCGTTGCGTTATATAATACAAAGGCGCGATAGAACGCCGCAGGCATATATCCATTGATCACGAATTTAATATAAAAATTAATTTTAACGGACCATATGCTTTGTTAAATTATTTTGAATTATTTTACAATACATATAAATATATCTTTTCTAAGTATTTGGCACTTTGAAATCTTTTAAAGATTTCTAGACAGCAAATTAAAGGCGTCAATGAAATGTCTTTAAACTGATTTCACAAAGGATTTTCATCGAACGGAAACGGCTTACAATGTCTTAGGCCGCCTGCAGCTGCGGCTGTTTGAGGCGCGTATGAAGCGTGTCGGGGCTACCTCGAGCAATTACGTCGCAAAAGTTCTCTCAAAAGTTTTTCCACGCTTAACGAGCGTGATAAATTTCTGTTACGCGCCCCTGGGAGCAGCCGGACGCGAGGCCGAGAGTTTACAACGGCGATAAAAATCTCGTTGAAATTATTCATGGGCAACGCTTACGCTCTTCTTTCGCGATGAGAAAAGAAGGCAGCTAACTTACTACTATGTATGAGAACGATATCCTGGAAGCGTCGCGCGAGCAATGGCACGAGTAATATGTGAATAAAACAGTGATTATCTCTGATACTGCAATCTTAGCTTAAATCAATCACTTTTGTCAAACATACATTCATTAAAATTAAATGAAATTAGAAGTAATCGCAATTATTGCGCATTAACGTTAGCTCCTATAATGATTTCTCTACTTTTTTAAATGTAGTTAAAGTATTGTTAATTTTTAATGAATTAATGTTTTAACTGTGACACAATATATTCGCGCGCATGTCAGTTGTTGAGGCGTTAATGCTTGAAAAAAAGCGTCAGCAAATATCCCCAGGGAACATGTGTGCATATGCATCTACGTGTGAGATATATAAGAATAAAAAATTTGGAATAAAAATACATTTAACACATGTTATAATTAAAAAATATAACATTAAATAATCATTAAGTGTTATTATAAATAAATTGTACTCTGATCGTGCATTAAATTTATTTGATATATTAACAAACACGTGAGAAACAGTCTAAATTTATGTTATATTTTATTCCCAAATAGTCTATAAATATAAAATAAAAGAGAGCTTTTAAATTTTAATTGTCTGAGCTTTGGAATCGAGTGCTATATAGTTCGTAACCATCGCTGCGCTGCAGACGACGGCTAATTCGATTCGAAAAGGTGAGGAACGGTCAGTTCTACTCAACTCCTGCCATCCATAAATTAATTTGATATTACTCGCACTTATCTTTTTCTTCCTCTCACAAGTAGCGTAAAAGTAACGATCGGCACTTCGAGAAGTCAATCGAATAATTCATAGTAGAAAGTACATAAATTCTCACGAGCGTTACTTAAAAGATAAATGAAATTATCACAATGACAGGCATAGATTATTTCACTCGATATTACTGACACACATATAATAATTTATTTCATATCAAACTCAAATTCAATTGTGTCACAGCCTTTTTAAATATTTATTTTTGTATTTTAAATATATTATATTTTCATATATGCACATTTATTATTATCTTTTATAATTGTCTCTATATTTTGTCACGAGTTGAATAATTTAGATTATATCTGATAAAAAATATTTTGATTTTTCTATTTTATCCTATTTCTCTGCCTCTTTATTTCTCTCTCTCTCTCTTTTATTATAAGAGATCTTATTGAGTCAATATCGAATGTCAGTGTATACACAATATCACACGGCAATGATAATGTCTAGTTTCTAAACTCTACAGGTATCAAATTTGTTTCAACCTGCAAGCGTGTTTTTGACGAAATACGAGCTCATCGAAACAAATCGTGCTACCACTTGACAATCTGCTGTCACGTTGTACGTTCTATTAACAATTGCCTACAAGCTCCAAATAACATCCACTTACACGATCGATTTGTAACCGTGCCTGAAGAATGGCGAATAATCGTGCTGTAGCAGTTACAGTTACGACAAACTCAATTTTGTCAGCTAGTCGGCAATCGATTCTTTTTGTCGCGCGCCGTCAATTGCTACGGCAGCGCATCCATCAAACCGATAAAAGAGCTTCTGATCGCCTTTTGTTCTCCCATCGAATTCCCATTGGTGACCACCCCACGTGGAGACATCCTGTTCTACCTCCGTTGGGTCAGTAACAACTTCTTGATGGAGCTATTGCTTGTCAGGACTTCCTCTTTTTTTACAGCGTTATTAGAACCGATGGATCCAACACGATCGCCTATAGCGTTTAGTTCTTCTTTTATGTCCTTTTTTTCTCGAAATAGACTTATCTCGATCCGAACGATCGAAGGGTTTTCGTCGATGTGTCTTTTAGAAGAGAAAAACACTCTACGGAATACATTTGTCATTGAGATCGAAATCTCAATGACAAAGTAATTATTCAACTACCGATTTCTGATGTTCTCTATTCAATTTCTTAAGTGAAACACAATTTGTAAACTAATTCAAATAATACATACAAGTTTATCAGGATGATAGAAATAACATTTCGTTCGAACGATTTTTATCATCGTAATAAACGATAAATTCGAATAACAGCTGTTGAATAATTCGTTAACTCTTTAGCATTTAAATTTTCTATCGATCAGTGGACAGATCTACTGTGAACTGTGACCTAACGAAGTATGTCACGCGCCTGTCAGATAAGAGAACGAAGCGTTTTATTGACAATATCAGAAATACTTACTTTATAAAATTTTCCAGTAGCAACCGGATACCACCAATGCCCAGTAGTAAGAAACCCCAGTTGACGAATCCCGTGAAGTTATCGAAGCCGGAACTCCACGAGAAGAGGCTATCTCTTGGACGATGACATCTGTAAAAGAAATAAAAGAACTCGAAATATCCGCTCCTCTCTATGTACTCTCGTTTGCCATTATACAAATATAGAGTTTTAATTATTTTACAAGTAAAATGTATTACGTAATAATAGTACTTTAAAAATAGAATTATGAGTATATAATGCTTTCGTATGTGTTTCTTATTCGCCCCTTCATGATTCTCCTTGTGAATAGCGAGCTCGTTACTATACTACGGAAATTCGATAATAGACCGAGCGCCAGAGTCGTTGAAGGAGAAGAAGGTATTAAGGAGAATATTCTCATTCTGGCGCCATACTAGCAAAATGTCCCTTGTGCGTGAACAGTATGAAGAAAGACGTCGCGCAAGGATGAGAATAGAGCAATAAAGAGGCTTTCATATCGCACGGTTATACATGTTCTTATATCAATTTACGGACTGACGTATAGTTCACACGTGACGACGCGGCAAATATGATATGAGCCGTTTTTCTAACAATAAGAGAGATGCTCGTTGCGTGACTGATGTTCGAGACGCATGATGATTTGCTTCGGGGAGATGCGCTCGACGGGATTTACGATTCTTCGCGTATAACTCGAGTAACAAAATGTAGTTTACAACAGACGATCATAGCGAGATTATTGCTGCCCGTGTCACGACCCTTTCACTTTGCTTTCCTTGGTGAAACGTTACTTTGCATCCAACAGAAGCATTCGGAGCATCGCAAATTCTGTTTGGAGTTTAGACCGCGCGTTTGGAGTTTAGACCGTCGAGACATTCAGATAAGCAAGTATAAAGCAATATAATGCAGTCACGAAAATATATAAAGTGACTGTAGATATTTCACTCTTTCACTTATGCCAAATTAGTTCTCTTCTTTTTAGTACATTGTGTTTCCTTTAAAAAAAAAAACTTTGACGAGTCATTAAAAAATAATTACGCATGCTTGCAATGTCAAAGACAAGTTTACACTGACAGGTAAAAAAAAAAAAATAAACAGACAAGAAGAAACTTCCTCTTTTAAAACATTAATTAAATTTTCTACAAAAGTTTTCGAAAGAAATGAACGACAATCTCATTCTGTAATCCTCTCGAGCGGGTAACAACTTTAGCAAGTGTTTTCCCCTGTTCGATAAGAAATTTATTTATTTTTTCGCTAGCTCGGCACAGCGATAGGGCACAGCAACGGCTTGTCCGACACGACCAATCGCTGTCATGAATCGCGAGGACGCTTTATCGACTCGGCGATACGAGTGGCACTTGAATGTTTTGTGCCGCAAGACAAAACCCTTTCAAAAAGTTTATACGATGGTCCTCGTCGACTCTTGCAAGCGCGCAACCGACGATGATGATAGACGCAGATCGCAGAAGCCAATTACGAAGACGGATCCGGTATATAATCCAGCCGTGGAGACGCCAAAGACAAGAGGGTTTTGTACCGCGACTCTCCGTCATGCGCCATAAGATACCATTCAGATTTCATGCACGGAATATAGTCGGCGATGCGCACTTGTAAGTCACGCGAGAGAAGCGGCGCACCATATGGAATCTCCGATATCTAAAGTGCTTATTGGACGTACATGACGACGCTGAAAGGAGCGTATACTAAAAGGATCTCGAAGCGATACCGCGCGCGCGGTGAGTGGATCTACGTAGCGAAGAACAAAGGAATATAATGATCATAAGACGGAACTGTGTGTGTGTGTGTGTGTGTGTGTGTGTGTGTGTGTGTCTGTCTCTTTGTATTCCAAAAAGTTACTTGTATTAGAGTTAATATTCTTAACGTATCGAGACGTTACTTCTTTGCGAGATCATTTGCAAAACTAAGAAAACTGTTTAAAACAAAATTAAACGTGTTTATTTTCTCGCAGTGTTGTTAACAGCATATTACCATATCGCTGAAGATGAGTTTCACGAAAGGCTTCTTAAGCGTGTTTAGAGGAAGCCATTTCTCTCACGAGTTAAACACTGTCTTCAATTCATAAATAAATCTAGATAAATAATTCTTATTTTTCCTCCCTCTCTCTTTCTTCGAATTGCGGTTATTTGGTTTTATAATCATTTTAATAATAAAAATATGCCTCGATTATTTCGCGAATTGTTTTTGTCAATCATTGGAAAAAATAACAACTGTAATGTATTCACAATCAATATATATATATACATATATATATCCAAAGAAAGTAAATCTCATATCAAGTGATTCGATTCCGCCGACTTCTCGATTGCCTCTTGCTTCGTGACCGCTAGTATTATGCCATCATCGAGAAAGATCTCGAGACGCTCCTATACCACTTCTATGGAAGAACCTCTCGTCTTAAGTATTTACATGAAAGATCCTAGCAGAAACGCGGGGCGATAAGATGTATCCTTGAGACCGGGTCTCCTCCGGAATTTGGAGAATCAAACGATCACGGAAACCGAAAAACCATAAAATCGAATTTTACATATATATATCTTTCAAAATGCTCTGCACAACTTAACTTCTAAATATTTAATTTGAGATAAAAGCGCAAATCTTTAAATATTTCCTCTCATACATCTAAGCGCAAATGTGATGGTTTCAACTGTGCGAAAACGTAGATAAATTCTAATTAAAATCATAAATGTAACACGTTAACTATCTTCTCTTCTCTATCTCTCTGCCACTTCTGTGATTTTAGTTCGTAATTATTCAAATTCAAGCATCGAAGTTTCTCAGCTGGTGCTAATATTATACATTTTCACAACGACGCGACTTCTTATAATGATGACGACGCAATTTGTCTGGTGAAGAATTCCGTTGGTTTTGCGCACAAAATTGTAACAGAGCGAACGTTATATATAGCGCTCTGTCGTAATTACCCGCAGCCACCCTCACCGGCGCGGTTTCTGCACGTATTCAGCATCGTCGCGCATCTCTTCCCCGTTCAACAGCACCCCGCACAACAGCACCCCTAATAAACCCTCTCGACCTGTACGCCGTAACTATTACTCAGAATTTATGGCAGATCGCGATAATTAATAGAGCCGCGATAGAAACGGCGGTTTGCGCACGAAGAGCTATCTCTCGCGCTTCTGGTATTGGGACGGCACGGCGAACAGAACGCGCAGACGTGTCGTCTGGAAATTCCATATGCATGAGAGTGCGATGTGACTGTGTCCGAAATGTTGCGTCCGACGTCTTTGGGAAACGTGAGATACGTGAATCAAGAGTGCATTAACGACGACCTTCCGACTTTTATCATTTGTGAGTCATCTGGTATGAAACAGACGATATCAGAAACACAGTAATACGTACTTCGTCTTTAATCTTTGTCTTTGATATCGTGTAGAAAAGAGAAGTCGAAATTTTCAGTTTTATCGATATTTGACTTCTTGTTTCTCATAGTAACATATTCACATTGTGTGTGTACACGCGTTAATATTATATTTTAAAGTAACAAATTAGGATAGATAACATGTTCTTGTCAAGAGAAACCCATGTTTAAAGTTTAGATTTGCGCTATAAGTACATTCTTGGATGATTTATTGCGATTGTTGACGGCACTTTTTCACGTAGCCCGAGCGGCATCCGCGGGATAAGTTGCAATATCATACTTCAGTCCACTTTCTGAACAAACCGCAGCTATAGAGGAACAAAAACAACCAACTAAGTTGTCGTTGCTCTTCCGAAGCTCCGGAACTGAGAGACGCGCTCCTCGGGCGCGCGCCACCTTCTTACCGTTTCGAGGCAAATCGCTTCCGCTTTTTTGTAGTGGACATATTACAAGCTCCGGAAAAAGTTCTTCTCAAGCGAAACTTCCGCCAACGCGACGAGTTTTCGGCACGTAGTCGCCAACATCCGCCGCGTTCCTTGATCTTCGATACCGCGCTCGCGCGTGCACCTTCAGCGACGGGTTTTTGCTCGTCTGACGAAGATCCCGTTTTTCTCCATCAATATGGCAGACGTGACTTTAATCCGATTTGTGGATTTAATTGAATTCTGAGTTATGACCGACTGATGCGCCCGAGTAACAATTGATTTCATCGTTTTAACGCTCGTTGCATGACAAGTTTCCCAGTCCCACTACCATCTTTGTCATACAAATACCATTTCATTCAATAAAAATAAAAGAATTTATTTCCTATTTGTGTTGTAATAAAAATTACTATGTTTTGATTGAAAAGTTAATTACCTAAGATTAAAGAGTATGCACATACATAGGTAGAATTAGAATTTTTAGAATAATGATATTAGATACTACAAACTAATCTTTCTTTATATATCTTTTATATTTTTAATCTATTATTACTTTGACAAGTCTTATAAAAAAATAAACAAATGTGTGATAAGTCCTAACTTTTTTTATCAATATAAAAAATATCATATTATCATATTCGTACAGTTGCAGATTTCTGTTATGATGGGAATGGGATTTTCTTCCATCTTTTTTACGCTTGTGCTAAAGATTTTAATGGGAACGTAGACTATCGCCATTAAATGTGCAAATTACTTTGAAAGTTCGTACGTGCACGAAAATAGAGCGAAAAAAAAGCAAACAAGCAAACGCAGGTCGCAACCGATAAAACCCGTGACAATTTTCAAATGGAATTATTTACAGCGCCTGAAACAAAAATCGTGTTTATTCGAAACTCACGTCGTATTGAAAAATGCAAACGCACACGCTCGCGGGCAGATTTTAAACAAAATAAAAGGAGCCGCGCGCAAAAAACGTCATTGGCATCCCCGTGTTGCGTTCTAATTTAAAAATATGACGATTGTTATTCCCCTGTCTGAAAAAAATGGACACTCGTGAAGTTGTCGAGCAAAAAACTCCCGCCAGGGTGGACATAAAAATGAGACTGACCGGTAGAGATGAGGATAATCGACATATGATGGTCGCGCAAAACGAAATAAAAGGAAAAACGCATTTTTGCGTCGGAAAATATCCGAAAACGCGGATGTGTTCCTGTGTAATTACTCATGCGTATTGCAAAAAGCCGGCCAATATACACGAAAACATAATTCGATCAAGATAAATTCTTGATACATTGTCCATCATCGGTATATTTGCGATCTAACCAACGTTTTTCCATTCGATGCTATGTGTGTCATTTTTTGAGAACAATTTTATTAGATATAACAAACGATTAATACCACAAATGAATAAATTAAACCGCGCACATTTCTCTCCACAGTAGTAAGAAATCACGGATATTGGAAAAACATTAAATGTGTACCGATTTTAGATAATCGATACATAAACTTTGTTATTTTTCAATTTTATTGAAACGCAGCGCGCATCATTAATATATTATCGGTTAATTATTTGCCTAGTGTTATCAAAACGGATATGTAAATCATGTACCTTACTCTGTATAATAACGATTATGTCTCGCTGCGCATCTATCTGTGTAATAATTATTCAGCATATCAAGGATGACTAATGTCGCGCGTCACACCGAGTTGCATGAATTATTCCGAGATTTAGGGACTTACATTCAGCGCCTACGTGATTTTCCTGACGTCGCGAAATAATATCGCGCGCCAAGATTAAAAGAATATTATTCTTTCGTTATTGTGAAAACGGCAACATGTTCGCGTACTACGAAGCTACGAAGTATCATTTTTCCGTTGTACAACACGTTCCACGCGTCCGACATTCGCTATTCCTGATAGTGCTCGTATTTCATTTGCATATTTTTGTGCAGCACAAATGCGATAATCGTTGTATTGAAGCAAATATACGTTGAATAAAAATGAGAAAACACACACAAGATATTAAATATCTGGATAATATACGGATAAATTATATATTTAAAACAAAACTAATAGAAAAAAAAAAGAAATACTGAGAAGAGAAAATCTCTCTGTAAATTATAAAAGCACAAGATCGTCTTTGTTCTTAGCACTCGACTTTTCGACAAACAAATTTTCATAACAAGAAGAAAATGTTACTGCGTTTGATTGTAGTTGTTTATGCAAACACGGAACTTGTCTGTATATTAATTAAAAGATTCGTAACATATTTTTCAGTGGTAATACGACTCCATAGCCGTTCTCATTATCCGTAATGTAACGTCTAGTAATTTCTTTTACTTGAGTGAGAGAGAAAGAAAGAGAAAGAGAGAGAGAGAGAGAGTGCATCTTTTATCTGATCGCCGTTGAGAATTTTAAGATGGAACTGAGTCAGTCGAAACGGCACGAAACATCAACTTGAAGACTGCGTACTTTACAAACCACCCGTTAGAACGGCGCATCTTCGTGAAAGATAAAGCCGAATCTTTTGTTTTCGGCTTGGTCTGAGAGCCACCCCGACAAAGGAAACGCCACTCGTGCCATTCTTCTTCTCTTTCTCCTTCTCTCCTCTTTCTTTCTCAAGCCCCGTAAGAAAATGGCGAGGAGTGGTTGTTCGTGCAAGGACAGACGAGCCGGAGGATAAGAAGCAGCCGATGGAAAGGGTGAAATGGAAGAATGGCACCCCGTGCCAGGCCGCCGGGACCTTCTACGCCGGA
This sequence comes from Pseudomyrmex pallidus, assembly GCA_014825455.1. Lineage (NCBI taxonomy): Eukaryota > Metazoa > Arthropoda > Insecta > Hymenoptera > Formicidae > Pseudomyrmex > Pseudomyrmex pallidus. The sequence continues at coordinate 1,131 of QVNV01016812.1, read as the reverse complement.
TGGTATCTTCCTCGCGAATCTTCCTGACACCGGAAGGCCTTGTGAATATTTAAACGATAGACGGATATACATATATTACTTGTGTAATGAGAAGGGAATTTTCTCTCTCCTTCTTTCTCTCTTTCTTTATCCGGTAGTACAACATCCGGCTGTTGGAAAGCGAACGAAAGAGAATAAGAAACGGCGCTGACAGAAGAATATTCTAAATGATTCATGAAAGGAAATTAAATGGTACTTTAAACAAATCTTTCTTCCTTCGCTTTCGTTCACCTCGATCTTCTATGTCTCTTTTTCCGCATCTCCGACTACTTCCTGAAATCGATTACCCATCATCTTCTTCCTGCTTCCCAATTCATTTTGCGCTACTGCTCGCTCTGTCTTCATGCTACTCCGCGTTCGATTTACTCTTTCCTTATCTGTCTATTTATCCACTTATCCCACTTGCCTATATATACGAACATCTATCTGTCTTCTCATCTTGTTTTCTTCTACCTTTTTAGTTTAACGCCGCTTCTCTCTAATAGCATCTCCAATCTTCATATCGCATCGCGAAGATTCATCAAAATTTTCTCATGTAACTCTCTCATGAGCGACAGACTTCGCGCGCGCAAATCGGACAAGCGTTAAAAAAGTTAATTTAAAGTCGGTCGTATGCCACGATCGCTACACCTTTTTCCGCTTTTGCGAAATCAGACGAACGCGTGGCTTTGCACGCGGCCACGGCCGGGCTAAATTGCGTTTCTTTTGACCCGGTGATTACTGGTTGCGCCGGTATAATTGCGGGTCTCGGTGTGCTGCGAAGATGCAGTAAATACGGCCGTATTTATGTCACTCATTTATCTCGACGTAAAATATCTATTTGTTCACCTTTGTTCGATTTTATCTACCGCGACGGCGCCACAAGAACAAAAAGTGACATTTACCTTGTTACACGTGCGTGATTAATGAAACCGATGTGTAAAAGGATTTATAATATATATAAATTACATGTTACTCGACTCTTGGATATTGTTTTGAATTATTTAAAAAAAAGTGTAATTTTAGAATTTTTAAAATATAAATCTGCGAGATATATATATATATATATATATATATATATATATATATATATATATATATATATATATATAT